>BRZM01000124.1:0-39397 GCA_033238685.1 Lates japonicus | reverse complement strand
CATTATATCATATACAATACAGGGAAATCCCAGTGGTGAGCAGACTGCATGAGCAGCTGTCTGATAGAGACAGTAGGCGTGCGCACGTCTGTGTGTCTATGCATGTGTGCATGTGCTGTAACAAAGCGTGGGGAGAGGTGTACAGTAGTTGTGTGTGTGTGTGTTTCTGTGCATATGTGTGTGCGCATGTGAGCGTCGTCATTGACTTTGGCTTTATAGCAAGCTCCCGGGCAGTGCTTTACCTGGGACCTAATCAGTCAGTGAGCCTCACTACCTCCCGGGACCTCCCAGCTGGAGGGGTATGTGTGCCACACACACACACACACACACACACACAAACATGCACACACACACACACACACAGATACATGGTGAATTGAGAACATGCGCCTGCACAGCGCACAAAACAAACACACTAAAAATACAACCACGCATATCCAAACACTCTCACTCCTTAATGAGCTAGCACTTTAAGAAAAAGACCTCGCCTACAACTCTCTATACTACACTCGATACCTTTTGGAGAGAACTTGGAAGAGAGACGAACAGAAGAAAAGAAGCACTGTGGGATATGAAAGAAAGAGGGAGAGAAGGAGGTGAGGAGGAGAAATCAAAAAGCGCCTGGAGAGAGGGAGGAGAGCAGGAAGAGGAAAGTGTTACACCTCGCTCCTCATATCTCTAAGGAAGAGGTGATAGAGGCGATAGGAAGGGGGGTGGGTGGGGCAGGGGGGAACTGGAGAGGAGGGTGGATGGGTGGAGGTGTCGGCGTTGGTGGAGGAGGGATGGTATGCTGTCGCTCTTGGCAAACCAGCGGGTGAGTAAATAGACTCATGGGCGGCATGGCGAAGATAGGTGAGTCGGGGGGTGGGGCGCACAGATGCTGTTGGGCTGGGGGAAACTCAGCTGTTAGGGCTCCATCTAGAGACCCAGGCCCTACATGTTGATGAGACTGGCGTATCTGTCTAGTTCATACTCACACACACATACACACTCATCGCCTGGCCCTCATATCCCTTCCCTCTTCTCCTGCATCACCTCCCATCAGCACTCTGTCTTCAAACATCCCTAACAACCGTCTTCTCCATCCTCCTACCCTCTCTCACCCACTCCCGTCCTCCCCAGCCCTGCAGGCCCTTAACCTAGCTCTCATCTCCCTATCCCCTAAACCCTCCCCCTCTTCACCAGCCTCCTTCACCCCCTCTCTCTGTCTCGCTCTCTCTCTCTCCCTCTTTTCATTCCCCTCCTCCCCTCCGCCGATCATATCCCTTGGGTCTGTGCACGGCTGCTTGGCTGATGAGGGGGAGAATATCGCTGCCAGTGCTTTGATCCTATGAAAGCTGATATCCAGAACAGAGCTGCAGATCCCGCCACTGGGCACCCTGGCATTTGAACGACATGGCTCTGTGTAAAGCCTCAGCGAGAGGGCCATTCCCCTATAGCCTGCCAGCTGGGGACATTAAGTCTAGACAGGTGGAGCTGGCTGGTATAGAGCCCATCATACCTGAGAGGTTGTATGGAGACCATAGCACAGTAACCTGGGCAACATGCAATTAGTTGGTATCAACTCAACTGATATTGCACAGTACTTTGTTGATATGAGTGTAAGCATGATGCTATGCAATTAATAGAATGCATTTACATTGCATATAACTATTGTTAATTATCAAAACTCAACAAATATTTTTAAAAAGATCAAAATTATTAAGGTCCAAACATAAAGTTTCTTATTATCACCGACAATAGCAATGAATTTAGATGTTCACTGAAATAAAAAAACATACCATATAATAATAGCACCACTAACATGGGAGACTATTATAAACAGACAACTGGGTGATATATAATTACCATCTTTGCAAGTTATCCAGTAGCTGTTTAGTATGATTCAGTACAACAACAAACTATAGAAAAACCACACTGGGATCACTACCACTGCTCACTAACTATCCAGCAGTCCAACTCCAGGGCATCGTATAGACATTCAAGATTGGCAGGGTGTACATAAACAACCCTGCTTTCTTTTTCAGTTTTATGTTTCCTTAATCTAATTATAGGGGTCCATTTTCTTTGTTGTAGTTTAAACTGATTTTATGACCGTTTGATTTCTTCTGCGGCTTGGGCGTCCGCGTCCCACCCCAGACTTCTCTAAATGCTGCAGAGTGCTGATCAGGCAGCTTGGGATGCAATGTTAACCGAGGAATGTGCACTGCGCTTAATTACAGAAAGCCCCGTGAAGAACACAGCGCCTTCCGCCCAGCTCACCCCCAAAGCAAGTTGCTGTTATTTCACTCAGTGCCAAAAGAGCGATTTCTCTATTTTGTTTTACAAGCACGACCAAAGAAAGCGCTGTAAATGGTTGCTTACCGCAGACATAGATAAAAGATAACAGCAGTGCCAGGGAAAGAAAACTAGAAATATTTGTCAGGGGAAATAAAAATTTGGAATATGCTTAAGAAGAAACCATGGTGGCACATTTTAGAGCAGGGCACAGACAATATCTGTCTAATTTACTCAAATTCACATGTGGGAAACACTGAACTAAAATAAACTTTAGTGGAATGACACACAATAATTATATATTAAAAGAGTGTAATGGAAAATATTCAGCTTTCGACAGACTTCTGTAAGTGTCTAGCTGGTTACATCAAAGCAATTGTGAAGAAAATAAACAATTAGCCATGGACTGGGAATATGTTCATAAATAATGGATTTCTTTTTTCTCTTAGAAAATAAGTTCTGCAATGAGTAACCTTATATAGATCTAAAAGTTTCATGCTGTGAATTGACACACAAGATATTAGCCTTTCCCCCACAGGCCACCACAAGGGGAGAATAAAAGAATGCCAATGACATTTGTGAATAACCAAACATCCACTGAAAACTTAGGAACAAGTTATGTAGTAGCAGTTTACACTATGTTGAGAAAACTGCTAATACAAAGGAAAAGAAAGAGGAATAAAGGGGAAAATTAATTCTCATTTCTTATTAAAAGTTCTTTGTTCTATGTATTCTTTCTTTTCTCTGCTGCTTCGAGTTTCAGGAAGACTGTTTTCTTCATTCCAGGATTCATCAAGGCACGATTTCAATTTATAATGTACTTTCAAATAAAATCCAACCCCCACTCGTGAGTGGAAATGCAAGCGTGAACACATGCACACGCACACACACACACACACACACGCACCATATACCTCTGAGCTACATTTACAGCAGGTTGCTATAGTGTTCAGTGGGGGATGGGGAAAGGAGAGCAAAAAGGAAAAAAAAGTTTCCCGGCTGTCCATCACTGTGCTATCAGAGTGTTATCTGTGCCAGACGCCCACCATCCTCAGCAGCGATACTGAGACAGCATCCAGGACCTCAGGACGCAGAACACTGAACACACATGTGCGCACACACACACACATACACACACACATAAACACAAAAAGTACACACACAGTCACACAATGGATACACATACACATATTCAGGCACACATACAGACACACTCCAAAGGCAGACACAAAGACAAGCACTGACACCATCTGATATTGCAAAACTGTCACGCCTACACAAAACAGACACTAGGAATACTGTAAGACAGATATCTGTGGGCCCTTATCATATACTGGCATTAATTAAGTTCCTTGAAATAACAATACTTATAAACTACTGTGTATCAAAGCTGAAATGTATATATTATGTAAACCTCTACTGCCATGGTTTTTGTTGGTAAAGTACATTTTATGACAGCAAAAAAGAAAAAATTAAGAAAGTAAACTGGTAAATAATAAAGTTTCTTTAACACTTTTTTTAAACAGTAAGTTAAAAAAAACTTTTTTAACAGTAAGTTAAAAAAGAGACATAAAGCTAGAAAGAGGGAGGACAGAGAGAAAGAAGTGACAGGGAGAGACTCCATCAAGCCACGCATGTCCTGCCAGTATTGCACCACAAGAAGAAGAGGAAGAAGAAAACAGAGACACCGAGTCCAAAAATCACTTGGAAAAGAAACAGCTACTGCATGTTGTTCAATATTTGGAAGACTTGGTGACTGTCTGCTCAAATATTGCCCCGTGGCTGTTGGGCTTGAGAGAGGAACAGAGTGGCAGTGAGACTGACAGTGAGATCTCTGTCAGTAGCCAACACTCTGTTTATCCGTCTGTCTGTCTGTCTGTTTATCTGACTGTCAAATTATCCCTCTCAGCAAACAGCTCACCATGAGCTGAATGTAAATAACACGGTCGATGTCGGTCACGTGAGCCAGCTGGTCGGGCTCCTCTCTGGTCAGCTGAGGCGGCACACTTGCCACATTCAAAGGAAACACGCTTGGTCGTAGTTGAAGTGGTAAACGGGTTTTGTGAGCAAATTTTGAGCTATTTTTGTGATATGGTTGGTGATATGTTGTTTGAATTGCATATTAGGGGGTAAACTTACATTTGCAGGTACATTGGTTATACTATACTGTATCCAAGTATGGTATCTATACATTTTAAATACAGTATAGCCTGGAACAAGTATATGATGGACACAATGATGTGGGACGACTATACACTCTACAAATTCATGGTGTCAGTGTGTGTGTGTGTGTGTGTGTGTTTCCTTCTTCTCAATGCTTGGTCTCACCTGAACATTATAGGCCTGTTCGTCTGCCATTTTCCCTCAAGCCACAGTATATACAACGAATTACACAGGTTAGCCTTATGAGTGACAGAAGCTTTCATTAAAATCAGATCATCCTGGATGAAAATATCCTCTGTTGAAAATCTCGATTCCACGCGGATTAAACAGCAAATATACAGCAATGCAGACATAAACAGACATGTATCAGTGCATTGATTCATCCTTGTCAAAATGATCTCTCTTTACATCAAAAAACCTACACTGATGTCTCTCTTGTCAGCTTTTGAGATAAATGGCTTCAATATACAGCATGCCAGAATCCATTATGAATGCCTTTAAGAGTGATTGACGTGGATTTAAAGCACAGGTCATATTAAAAGAACTTCACATCAGTTAAAAGGTTTGGAAAAAATATGTAAACCAGAGCTAAATTATTTTTATACTCAAAAAAATAAAATTGCAACCAGCTGAATGTGTATTTAGTGCTCGCTAGAGCACAAAATTCACTTTCATTTAACGTCAGGAATAGTTGCTAAGAAGTTTTACCTATGTATTAACTGAATGTCTTCAGAGCGTTCACTCACTGCCCTTAAGTCTGTGTCACTGTTTGTTTTACTCACTGCCCCCAACGTGTTCAGTAAGAAATACACAAGCAGAGGTTTTGACATGTGTAAACAGACACCCTTGGTACTTCCCCAACCAAACTTAAGTAAATCACTGTAAAAGCCAAGAGGAGTTTCCATCCATGGCAGTTGTCAGCCTCTTGGATTAATTAGATGTATCAGCCAAACCTCTCGAGATCCAGACTTACACCTCACAAGAAAATGCAAATACTGTGCAAATGTCATCGTAACGTGCCATTGATTTCATTAATAAAGCTGCTCTCCAAAAATTTAAAAAACATTGAAAAGTGTTTCAAAAATGCAGATTAAGAATAACTTGAATGATTTAAGAGAATGTGGTTGTTGAACATTCAGTCGAGGGCCAGTATCCAACTGAGATGATAACTGAGACATCACTAGCAGAAAACTCTTGGTAATATCACTGAACAATAACTTTAAGAACTGTGATTTGAACAGTACAAAGAGCGCCTTTGTTGTATGTAAAATATGGCGCTATAATACACTTGTCACAATGACAAAAGACAAAAGTCAGCACTCTAACAGAAGGGAAAACTCAATTTCGCATTTCTCTGTAGATTTCCATGCAAACCACAGAAGATGACACATTTGCTTCATTTTGGCATTATCGACTCTCACAGGATCCTCTGAAATAGAGAACAAAATGATACAGTCTGCACGACTCCGCTGAGAGGCTGACTGAGAGATGGTCAGAGAAGGTGAAAGGAGAGAATGAAACACAGCAAGGAGTCAAGGAGACAACCCCTTTGACTGAGGCTTGAGACCTGATGCCACCCAGAACGTATGCCAGTGTGCTGAAAAGGGGGCAGCGAGAGAGGGGTCCAGCATCCGACCACTTCATAGGAACAGGCAGGATGTTTGGACACAGCTCTGTGCTTCACAAACACCACTGGAGCCTAAATCCTCCACTGCTACCGTGTCAAGGCTGAAGTACAGTATTAACCCAGACAAAATATATGGATGTCTGTGTGCTGGACTCCCTACCTATCTATGTACATCAACAGACCTCTATTTACCAATGAGACTAATGGCGGGGCTTGTCTGTCAGTGTCTGTGCATGATTATGTTTGATTATGTGTCTCGATTTGTATATATTAATGAAATAGAGATTTTGGTGTGTTGGCATGTCCGCGCATGTGTGTGGGTATGTGTCTGCATACATTTATTTGTGTGTATGTGTGTATATGATGGAGGAGGAGAAAGGTGGCGTGTGGAAAACTGGTCTCGCTCAGAGCTGCTGCAGTCTGAACCTGTGTGGCTGCCAAAGAAAACTGTGGTCGGAAGAGTCTGCTAATAGAGCATGAGGCATGTCACCTGAAACTAGAATCATCAGAAACCCAGAAACCACAGCAGGCAGGCATCTCCATGGTCCTCTATTAAAGGGCCGCCAGAGGCCCTGGGTGCGTGCCACCCTCCCACCGGTGTCCTCCCATTAGCCAGGCCTCTTCCGTTCGCGTGCCCAGCTGCACCATGGGACATCTAGTCATGTTAGATGCGCTATTAACGCCTGTTCCAACGTCTGAGCTCACCTTACCACAGTTCCCCCAGGCGAGAGCCATCATGTGGACTAGGAGACCTGGTGAGTTACATAGATGTAGAGTAATGCGCGCATAAGAGCACAGGAGCACATGTGAACTGACACTTTTACTCACGCACTCAACACATGCGCATGCAAGCAATCTCGCATTTAGTGCCTCTACACGCACATATGTTATAATATACACTGTACGTCTGTCATGGTGTGGAGCTAGACCTGTGTCAGATACAATAGTGTCTTTGTATGAAGGCCCGCTATCTACAGCAAGTGAAGGACATTGTGCCTATTCATTCACATGGTCTCATGGCTTTCCCACCTGTCTGCCCAGCTTCTTTCACTCATCAGAGTCAGATTTATTTCAGGAACCATACAGCTTCAACTTTTAGCTTGAGAGATCTTATTAGGTGAAAAATAATAATTCAGATGAAAAAGACAAGCTAGTTCAACGTTAGTGGGCTGTAAGAAAAAAAAAAAAAAAAAAAAAAAGCTGTTGCATCAAAGTGCAGTTTTTTTCAGTAGCAGTTTCTGGAATCAAATATTGCTCTCAGGCTTTATCTTGCAGCATGAACGCTGGAACCTCAAAGACTTTTTTTCGTCATACATTGTCAGTTGATCAGTTGAGGACCTCCCAAGTTGCCGTAGTTTTGACAATAGAAATTACCACTTTCTTTAGAGGATTCACACCTTTCTAGGAAAAACTTCTTAGAGGCAAGAATCCACACATCTTATCATTGCACAGGTGCAATAAAATGTATCCCCGCTGCAACAGTAGCAATTTGGTGACAGGCTGTGGGTGGCTTGGAAGACGAATCGTGTCAATGGCGGCCATTAAAAAGGACCACACACTCTCCAGTCACTGGCGAGGCATGATGGATGATTATCTCAAGGTGTGACAGGTGCTGCGATGGTGGGGGAGCTCTCGCTATCCTTCCCTTTCTGCCCCCCCACCCCACCTCTCTCTGTCTTTCTCTGCCTCTCTCAGCGTATCTTGGTCAATGCTTTAACACCCCACTAACATGACTCTATTGACACACTCCAGATAGCGTCTGGTGGCTAATGAGTGTCTGAGTGCCTCTCTCTCTTTCTCTCTCCCTCTCTCTTTCTCTCTTTCTTTCTTGCACTGCTCCTCATCTCCCTGTTATCCTCTTTTCACTGTCAGAGCAGTACAGTCTGGCCTATCTCACACACAAAGCCATTAGAGCTTGGCTGGTCACACACACACACACTTTACACAAAAACACACATTTACACAAATGTTCACATATAGCAAACCCCATTAGCACCGATATAAAATCAAACCAAATAAAAAATCAACATAAAGCATACATTAATATAGGTTATTACTATACAATGTACTTATGTAGCTGTATACTGTAGTAATGTACCTAATTAGTTTTTCGATAATGAGTGTCTTTTCATTTATTTACACCAAAGGTTGTTGAGGAAACAAGTTTGTGAGAGCTATTTTCTCTGGTTCACTCACAAACCAGGAAGTTTGTGCAGTCTTTAACATCTGACCCCAGACCAGAATAAATCACTATGTACTATATCTTCCCCAGTGACAGGGAGTCAGGGGAGTTTCCCAAATGGAAAATTAAAATATTTAGGAAGCAAGCAAGGATAACAACTCCCAGTTTCAAACAAATACGACTGGGTCATAATTTGCTGTGCCATTTCTGACTGCGTGGTAGCCTAATAGCTGAGCATTGATAACTCCATTGAGAAACAGTAATTTTTAATAGACAGCTGTGGTTTATCACACGGGGTGTAGGGTGGAAGAGATTTAGCATAACAAAGCAGTCTACCACTTTCACTCTTTGTGGTCTGACAAAGCAGAGGAAAGGGCGTTTGCTTGGATTAGACGCATTGTCAGAGGGCATAAAACAAAATTTCTTTGTGTCCAGTTGTGTTTGCCTTTAACTGGTCAAATGCTCAACACAACATTCAGTTATACCGCTGCTCACTGATGCCATTAAATCCATTACATATAGTTTGGTCCAGCTGAAACTGCATTTGAATTGTATACATTTAAATTTGCAATGCACCACTGAACCACTGACACCAGGACCATTTGACTGAATTGTTTTAGACAATGAATTTTTATGGCACTACATAAAAGTAAATGCTGTCATGAAATTTGATGTGATTTTTTGAGGTGCAATTTCATGATTTTCCAAATTCCAAATTCACATTTTCTTAATTCATATCGGAGTAGGCTTTTTGAGCCACTCAGCCCTGAGTGTCGACTGGAAGGTAGCCATCTCCTCCAAGGCTGCCAACAGTGGGCTCACAGTCTTTGGCCATGTGGCACCGTGCCTTGCACATTTTCTCTGCCAATGATCAAGACACATTCTCCTCACTTGGTGAAAGAGTTGCAATTCTTGTTATTTGTGTTACACTCCCGAACATCTAATCTCACACCTCCAGCATAGGTGGCAGAGGTCTGGAGAAATTTAAACTGGTCAAATTTTTGCCCGGGCAGTGTTAAGAGTCTTGCCGCAATTTCCTGTTTTTGTAGTTGGAGACAAACAAGACAAAATAACTTTGAGTTATTTTAGCTTCAAAGTTAAAACTTTTGTGTTGATTAATCCCCAGAGTGGACAGTCGCAGTACCTTTTCACTGCCAAGAGCATTTTCTATATCAGGACACCTTGATGTGTGTTATATATTGGCCACATTCAAAATGGAAAATGTGAGGCTGTGTTAAAATTGTCATCCTTTTTTTGTTAGTGTTTTTTTTTTCTTTTAATCATTATAATTATTATTTTTACTCGTGGTTTGCTCCCACAGTGAATTAACTGGTAATATGCATATTGTGCAATTCAACCATGTGTGATGTTTTAGAACTATAGGTAAACTAGTTTAGATTCAATGGATTAATGCCAGCCAATCAGAGAGAATTTCCCATGGCCGTAATGAACCCGGAAATATGTCATTCTTAAGTGACTCACACTACGTGCCACTGTATGTGCGTCTTTGTAACCAACTTAAATTATTTACAGTATATTTAAGTGTAACAGTTGTTCCCCTATTTAATGCTTTTTACTATTTAATGCTTTATACACTCAGATACATAAAGTTTATATTCCCATTGTTTGTGTGGTGCAATTGTCTGATGCACAAACTGACATGTTTACTGTAAATCCACTCATGTTTTTGATTGCTCTTTTTGCAAGGGTCACATCAATAACTACACCACCAATGTAATCTTTCAGTTGTTGTCAATCTCAAGTTAAAGTTGCGCTGAAATAAACAAATAAATCTAACCTCTAATTAAACAGCAAAAAATTGAAGTAATTGCAATGCCCTATTTTGAAAAAAACAAAAAGCAGAAATATGAAAACAGCCAATTAACATGAAGAAAAGACCAAAAATAACACAAATAAATACAATACGTTCATTAGTCAATGTTGAATAATGGCTTTTAAGAAAAAGAAAGTGTTAATCCCCAGACAATAAGATCCTTCTGATACCTTCATTAAAGACTTCTTCCCTGCACTGTATGCAAATGAGATGTCTTAGTCATATTATTATTTGGAAAGAGAATAATTCCATCTCCTGAGTCTCATGAAGAAGAACAGGAGGTATTTTAGATTAAGGCCCATCTACCACAAATCTGTCTTTATGGTCAAGCATGATCTGGTAATATGAGGTTGTGGTGCAACTGACACATGCTGCTCTCGGTGACCCCTGCTTATGTACGTGTCTGAAACAAGCATGTATGTCAGGGAAAATGTAGCAGTGAGCAGTCAACATAAGTGACAATAGATAGATAGATAGATAGATAGATAGATTTTTCACAAGCTCATAGTCTTTTGATTTATTAGAGTAAAAATGATATGAGTATAATACAGACTCCTCCATGGCTACTAGCAAGCTGGATTTAAGCCATGAGGACAGACTGTGAAATAAGCAGGGCCCCCCACTCCCCACCCGACCCTTCCCCTCCAGGCTGATGGTATCTCCCGCACTATATCAATTTCACTGTTACTGCCCAAATTTCCAGGCTCTGTGAAATGGTCCAAATAGCGTTACAAATGGTGAGAGATAAAAGGGTTAAACTAATTGCAGTTAGATAGTAATAAAAGTGATTCTTTTTATTCTATGTCTACTATGCAAGACTGTCTGCTCTATATCCTCAATAATACCCAGGCTGATTAAACTTTTTCCCTCGTCTATTTCATTATTAAATGAAACACAGCCCTATAAGACGCAGTGCTATTGCATATTTCAGAAGACAGAGAATTCGACATGCTAATTTTGAATTATCACACTTACAGTAGCACCGTATACTCAAAAGATACATGCCCACAACTATCTATCTTATTCTCTAGTTAACACATCCTATTGTGTTCTTGGGTTTTGATGTGACCAATCTAGGGCCACATACGTATATATTTCCATAGAAACTGCACAATATGCTGACATGGTTATGATTTTCGTGGATTCAGGCATTTTTACCGTGTTTTATCTCAGGTCTTTGTTCAAATGAGTCATTCAAATGTCAAAGATAGTATTGGAAACGATAGCTGTCATCAAACTCTGCTCATCAATGATTCAGACTCAAAGTACAAAGAAAAAGAAACAACAACAAGCTGTGTGGCTTGCGACTCATAATTTACTTTGTGACAACTCAGTTTCTGCTCATATGTTTTTAATACATACTGTGGCAACAAATGGAACAGAATTCACAGTGCTGCTCATTTAAATCATTATGCCCAGATTTGTAATTGCCAAAAAGTTGTCTAGCTCCCTGACAGGCAAATATTTATTTTTTCTAATAAATGTTTTTAAAAAAACAAGGACTTGCATCTAGATTATTTACAACCAGATGTGAGTGACAGGATGGCCAGTAGGTCTTTGGGCAAACAAAGCCTTAGCGACCTGTGCCGCACACTGTGCCAGTGCTGTCAGTGTTTATGTTATGCTGGGCAAAAATCCATTATGTCAAAACTCATTTCCTGCACAAGAAAACTAAACAGGACCTGTCTAAAGAGGGAAGAGAAAATGGTGAATATTGCACTTTGAAAAATTGATTCAGCTTCCCAGACCACCGCTGAGTAATGAGCTTGAGAGAGACCCGGCTGAGTGCTGTTTAGATAACATCCAGGTAGCACATTATGTCTGTACAGTACTCATTAGTGTTGGTGAGAACAGAATGTAGAGAGAACAAAATATTACATATGACCACTGATATAGATATGGACAGTATTGCAAAAACAACTTCTTTTTTTTTACTGGGTTTATAGTGTTAACTGTATATTTACTTTTTGATGTATTGTGATACTAGCCTCAATATTTGATTTTCACTTCTCATTTTCTAACATTTTGGTCCTAGTACAGAGTTTTACCTTTAAGCCTGCCTCTGATCCTCAGTCCCACAACAAAGGAGATGTCACATTGCAAACATATCAGGAACTTACCCACCTCAAATAAACTTTTCGATAGTTCCCCAAACAGAACTAATGACCTTGAAAGGAGAGCAAATTAGCAAACATACAGAGCCATCTGTGTGCCCCGCAGGCAGGCGAATTATTCCGTCTTTGCCAAGGTAGTGTAATGAAGCTCGTACATTTTACATGCAAATCTCTGCCTAATCTTACTCCTCTCCCTGCCAATGTCTCCACCAAATAAATATATAAAACCCAATTATGATTTAATTAATAGAAATCTACCGTTCCGTGGAATTGCTACTTTGGCTGGGTCGACTCTGGGACTTGGGCGTATTAGTTGCACCGTTAAACCACTATGTGGCTTCACAGTGAAGCCTCATCAGCTCTTGCTCTTCAAACAGGCCCCCCGGGCAGTATAGGAGGCATCCTGAGGTCTAAGCACCACAAACCCACCGACCCTTACAGCGGAAGCAAGACAAACTGCTGGGATGCTGCTGTCATTCGTGCTTGATTCCCCTCTTGTTCTTTCTTTCCATTGCAGATGTACAAAAGATCTTTGAAGATCACACTCGCTATAGTGACCTCTGGAGAGCTCTTGTTCTACACCACTGTGTTTGTGTGTGTGCGCGTGTGTGTGTGTGTCCGCCCTCTCATTCTCTGTCAGGATGAAGACAGCAGACATGCTTCATTAGCCTCTCAATGGCAAGGTGTTATTAGAGCAGCCAAAATCCTAGAGACACTGTTTTCTGCCTCTTATCCTACCACACAGAGGACAACAGATTCACAGCCACACACCCGAATATATGCACACACAGCAATTTAAACTTTGCTTTTACGTCCGCAGTCACTCAACTCAAGTGAAGTCAGCCCCAGCTCAGACTGCCTATTTCAATCTGCGTGACTCATTCACTCAATCAGTTTCCAGATAGGCTGCTTCTCCAGACCTCTGTGGTTTCCACCTTATATGAGTCAATCAGTCATTTGTTCCTGGTCCAATTTCTTGACGACATGAAAGTGACTCAGATGAACCCCGACTTCCTTTGCAACTTAAACACACACACACAAAGTCACCGTTTACTGTTTCACCCCCCCCCCCCCAACATACACACACACACACACACCCTATTACACGCACACAAAGTTTATCCTGCTCTGTTCCCTGGAAGTCATCCACTAAGTGCCCTGGATCTGGCTGTTCTCGTGTCCCCACTGATAGGAGGCCACACACAAGCTTAGCACCACTGAGCTGGCCTCTGCCATGCCAGTCAAGTGTCTGCCCATACAAGGACATGCCTTTGTACCCCACTCCCCTGTCCTGTCCTGTCCTCCACCCTGCTCCGGCCTGACCCGTGAACCCTCTGCCCCGCAGCCTAAATGACTGAATTTCCCTATAGGCAGTGAGGAGGAGATGATGGCCAATGAACAAAGCAGAAGCCCTGTAAAGGAAGAGTAACTGCACTGCAGGATAGCACACTGTTGTCTACATCTGAAATCTTTAGTTTGTGTCACTGTGAGACACATAAAATCCTGACACTTTGTGTTGGAGGATGGGAGGATGGGTATATAAGCTCTGACTTTAGAAAGGCTCATGTGCCGTTCCTGATATCTGCTACTGTCTGCTCTGGTAAACAGCATGTAGACAGTAAGACAAAGACTCTAACACTTCCTTTTCTTTTTTGTCTCCCTCTGAGTTTTTCTCCCCCTTTGACAGTCACTGCCATTCCCTCTCAGCTTTCTCTTCCTCATGTTTTCCGTCTTTAACCCTCACTAGGTGTCCAACCTGCCTTTCATTCTCGCTTTCTGTCTGCCTCTTTCCTTCCCTCCTTTCCCTCTGTCTCAAGTAAGGGATCCAATGACTGATACAGAGTGATTTTCCCGAGACTGTGGGGATCGCAGAGCAGCTATCAGGGCCTTTCAATCTCTCCGCTGTGGAGCGCGATAGCAGGATCCTAATGGGCCTGTTCTATCAGCGAGCGGCTGGTCCCTGCTCTGAAGGGAGACAAGGGGAAAGAGAGGGAGACAGAGACAGAAAGCGAGTGTGTGTGTGTATGTGTGTGTGAGACTGATCATTCTGACGCCTCCATCTGATAGCACTGGAGAGGTCCCCTGTCAAATGATACAGTACAGGCTCTTGTCTTTCTCTCTCTCCCTGTATGTTTCTCTTTCTATTCAGTTCTTTTCTGCTTTTCTCTTTTTCTTCAGCCCATCTATTTGCCATCCCCAAATGTGCATATTCATTCTCATGTGCTCGCTGATGTCCTTTTCTCTTTCTCCTTTATTCTTCACACAAGCTTCTGTTCAGGAATATTTCACTGAACACAAGTCATATGTCGCAACAGGACCATTTTAAGTGTAATGCTGTAAATCTGAATTTAAATTTGACAAATATGCTATCTGTATCCCCTCTACAGCACAGAGACAGCTACTTATCCCCCCATAAACACCTTCCACCCACTCTTTCAGTTCTCACTTTGCAGCAATTATTAGGAGCTAATAGATTTGCAGTGTTGCCATTCGGTGATCCAATTACTAGGATCTCCATTAGCAATTAACTTCTAGCTAAAAATAACAATAATGCCAATTACATGCACACTTAATCACATAATCAGCATATTCTGTCACTACACAGTTATTGTGATTACCTCTATGTTTCATGAATTGCCTTGCCAGAGGGACGAGAGCACACATCAGTGACAATTTTGATTACATGAGAATTACAAATGCAACATCGTATGCTAGGATAATGAGTGGGCCAGAGAGGCCATTCTCTGGTTCCTAAATTGATTTCTGTGGATGACAAAAGAGGATGGGGTTTGGTTTTTGTAAGTGGATGGACTGTAAATTAATTGTGAGCACTAAGCTGACAAATGTTCATAGACAATCAAGCAATATTTTCCTATTTCTCTGATTTGGGTTAGCTACTCACATTCCCAGTCTGTTCAGAAAATGTGTCTTTATTCTTGCCAGAATTTAGGATACAAGATGGTTGGAAGAATAGCATCCAAAATATACAAGAAAAGTTGAAAGCTCCTGTGTTATACAAGTGAGCTTATATTATGTCACTATTTTAAACACAAAAAGATGGCGTCCAAGCTTTTATTTAGTTTAAGGTGGGCAGTTGCCAACATGCAGTAGTTAACAAATATTCACGCCAAAAAATGTTGAGTCAAAACACTGATAAGGCAAAAAATCTGAAACAAAGGTTTATCACACCACAATGTAGATATTCTCAATAATCAATGAAGTATACAGGCTTAGTTTCTAGTGATTTCCCTTTTTTAAACACTTTTAAGTAACTTTATGGCTTTGTGGTCTAAATGTTTTATACCCAGACTTTGCACTGTGGGTCCAGATGTAAGTTAGAAAATCCTATATCTATTAGTGTAAAGATGTTGCCCACTCACAAAGCTCTGATGACTCTTAAGGATGGTGTAAAAACTGAATTCAACCTCGATATCATTTCTAATTGTTTACGTAAAAGATGATAAAACTCAATATTTTGGTGAACTATTCCTTTTTGTCCATAATACTGTTGGCTACACATGAGGATATTCAAGTTTTGTTTTTTGTTTTTTTTTTCTTTTCTGCTTGTTTCAACTGAATATACCCCAGAGATTAGCTTGATATGACTAATATTAGTAATGGGACTTTCCTTGACCACTTCCCAACAGTTTACATGCTGACCATGGGTGGTGCTGGCAGGGGACCTGGTACTGGAACGAAAGTAGGACAAGAGAAGATAGGGAACATTGGTGGTCTGTCCAAGACGATCATGGGAAGGTCCAAATATGAAACTCTGAGTTACCAGTCCTTGTGTAGGTCTAACGCAGAGGAGTTATGGAAATACACTCTATTTCTCTTGAACCCTGTTGTTGTTTGTGAAATGGCTTTTGTATTTAACATATAGTTACTACTTAAGTGCATGTATTGTGACTGTTACTTTTCCACTTGTAAGGCTGGTATCAGTCTCTAGCACCACCTGTGTGAACCTACTTACCCCCACTTACACATACACAGGGGACACTAAGTTTCGGTGCCTTTTATGGGATCAGAGGGATGTGCAGATGGACAGACAGAGCAGAGACTAAATAGGCTAGCTCAAACACAGGGAAGCCTGTTGGTCAGTGTGTGTCTGTGTTCCTTGTGCTGTTATGTGGAGCTGGGTGAGAATGTACGAGTGCATGTGCTTCTAGATGTGTGTACATCTGTCCGGAAAGTGTCTCTCTCCACAAGCTACTGTATGTGTCAGCAGCAGCCATGCAGGCCCCCCTGTAGGGATTCTGGGAGTGAGCCTGGTGTGTCTACATGGTGTCTGGTGTCTCTGCAGTAATGACCAACAGGTGTGTTCTATTGTTAGTGCTTGCAGCACACTGTAGTGACGGGAGAAGAGTGCACAACCATACACGGCTACAACCAATTGTGCGAATAAGAGTGTGAGCGCATGTTAGCCAAAGTCACATCCTCCACCTTTTTTCGCCTTTTCTCATTAGAGGCGTGTGTTCACCGCACACATAGCAGACGCCGTGTCTGTCTCTGTTTTGGCCTCTTACGCATCCCTGCCTTGGGATTAAAAGATACTTGGTTGAAAATGTAACCAGAGCCAAATACTTTTCCCTGCCAAAGTGTGGCCTTTGATTAAGGTTTAGCTTTGAACGCCATGTGAGGGGTGGTTATGACAGATACAAGCCTTCAAGAGGCTGCTGGGGTGAAACCTTTGGGAATGGGTATCATCTGCTTTTGGAATGTGGAGGTACTGGGAAAAGCATTCCTGGTGGCAGGGTTTGAATTCCTCCACCCAGACTTGCGTACAACCAGACCAGTCTGACGGTTGTATTTGTCCTAGAGGTCAAACTGTTTGTAGGGCATGCTGGAATGTGAGCCTGTGTGGAGATCCACTGTAAACACATGCACAGAAGAAGAAATCATTCTTGCTCAGTGATTTAATGTAAAATGATTTACCCTTTCTCTTGTTTGTTTAAAGAATATCTCCACAGACGGACACATTCTCACAGATGGACATAGCCTTTAAACAAACAAGCAATACTTGCGTGTTTCATGTCACTGCACAAACCCTCCACATTCAAATTATGTTGCCCTATTTCTGTGTAATTACCCTATGATACCATGCCATTACACAAATATACTGGTGTGTATTTGAATGAGCATTTCCTTCTCTCTTTTTTTTAATGTGAAAAGTATGCTTTGTTCATAAGCCATTAGAGCCAGGGTGGGTGTACTGTGGTAAGGGCCAGTGAACCAGGGCAGGAAAGTGGGTTGTGAGACCAACAAGGAAGCCGACACTGCTGGAGTAAATGAGGTGGCAGTGGGCTGGAAGCTGGTGTGTGAGGAAAGAACAGAGGTTGAGGCTGCAACAGGGCACTGTATTGGGGGCAGTAAGATGGTGTGGTGGCACTTTCCAGCCAGAAAGAGAAAGACAGAGAGCGAGCCTGTCTCTGAACAAGCAGACTGGATATAGTGACTGTAAATAGTAATAGAGGTCTGGTAGCCTGCCTCTCTGGTCCAGTCGACTTTCCTCTCTCTCTCTCTCTCTCTCTCTCTCTGTCTCTCCCTCATCCCTGACATGTGCTGTCTGCTTGGGACACACTCCGTCATTCAAAGGGTAGTTTATTAATAGGCCCTGAGCAAACACAGTCAAGTGTAAAAGTTTCCAAAGGGCTGCGCCACAGGCTAGAATTTCATAATGGGATAATGACATGTATGGATTATTATACATCCTCTTTATTTATCTGTAATAATATTAGCCTCAGCTAAGAGATGTCACTCATTATGAGTGGCAGCTTGCAACATTTTATGGTTTGTCAGTTTGCAAATGTTTGATTTGTTTCAATATGAGAAGCACAGGACTGAACACTGAGATTGTGGTGATTCAGTTTTTGATGCCCTGCCAAACAGAGAAGAATGGGAGTGTTTAGTAATGACTCTAATGAGGTAGGGACATTTGTTGTGGTTATTAGAGCTCAATCACCTTATCCATCTACTCTGAAATCACCACTTACACTAAACTGATACAGTTTAAATAGGGAAGGGGAAACCTTCAAAAGCATCCACAAGAATCAAAAGAATTTCCCATTTGCGAGAAAGCAGTAGGTTTGCTTCACCTCATATAATTTTGGGTTTTGGCCTGTAAATAATTTGCAAGCCCCTATTTCAAATGAATAGCCTTTTCGTGCACACATGTCATGCTGTGTGCATGGTTGTATAAAGTAATAGCAGTTATTTGGTCTGCATCATTTAAAAGCCCAGCCTTTCAACATAATGCATTATTATAAGATATGAACAAAAAACAACTTAATAAAATGGCTGCTACTAAAATGTCTGCAGCACCTGTGGCAGACTTAAAGTGCTCACAGGCAATGTTATTGTCTGGGATTCAAAGAAAATTTTCCACAAGCAGCTGATTCTCATTGAACGTCTTTGTCTTGATAACTTGGGTCATGTGGAGTGATGTCTGTGAATAAGAGAAGGTCATGGAAAAGGAGAGCTAAAGGTAGGTAAGACACAGTAGTTTCCACATGTTCCAGACAAGAAGGCGCTCCTCCATCATGGCGAACCCACAATCCAAAAACACACCAAACATCAAAGGCTCTCTGTTTACATCTGAAGAAAGGCAACCATATTGTTACATCTCTTCCTCTGACCCTGATCACGATCTGTGCCACAGAATGAAGGCCGCAGACCACTGTGTCCCCAGCCGCCACAGGTCTGACCAATGCCCCCACCCAGGCAAACTAGACAATGCCATAAGAGCTGGCTGGATGATTGTGCCAGCAAGTCCCGTGGGAGGCTAATCATTCCTGGGCGAGAATTCTGGACTGACCCACTAAGACTGAGATAACCATGGATCCAGTCTAGACTGGAAGAGCATTCTGTAAGTCTAGGATCCAAACACCCTGATATAAAATGTCTCCATTGTGACCACTGTATGCTAACACTGACCACTATGACTTGTGCCTCCAGGCTGAATTACATTTCATCACAGACAGAGAGTGCAGAACTCTTTCAGTTTCATTACACTGAAATATTTACTCTACAGACAATCCAACCTCAGTGTAAAAGTCATGAACATAGAAACATTGTCCACTTGGCTTTAGATTTCCTGAATACATACACATGATAACCTGCAATTACTGCCGTCACATGATCTTGAAAGGGTTTGGGACAATGATACAATCCCAACAACCTTAAAGGTTAGTTTTGGCATGGTTTTGTTGTAGCCTGCGGTTCACAGTCAAGTTGCAGACATGGTGGTTTATTAATCTAAATATACACATGATCCAAACCATACTGATGTTCATTCAGAGAGAGGAAAATGTCCTTACTCTTACTTATTAACATGTGTCCATTTCAAAATCCTGTCTTTTATGGAAGACTTTCCGTTTGAGAAACATAATGAGACCCAGGCTTGCTGCACTGGAACATATATACCTCTATGTTAAAATAGTCGGGAAATTCGAAGGCTAGCTGAGTGTGCTTTGAGTTAAGAGTTTATTGTCGACAGCAGGCCAGCAAACATGAATGAGGTTTTGCTTTTTTTTCTGAAACGGGGGCAAGAAGCTCTGTCGTTGTCTGACCACAGGAATCTGGCCATCCAAGCCGGCCTCTCTAATGTGGCCCGCCACCACAACCTCATGCATTCCAGAGCTCACAAACATGTTGACCAAACGAGACTCATCAATCCAGATTATTCCAGCACCCAGCTCTTAAACATCCACGCTGTTTTTCACTTGTTCCCTTTCACCAAACCACCTGCCCATCAGGCCAATATGGTTCTCATTAAGCTGACATCATTCTCAACACCCCATTTCCTTAAGCCATGCTTCATTATTTCCCGGTAAATGTTCAAAGTGATAGGCCTGTAATTTTGTGCCTAAACAAAGAAGTAAAAAAAACCCTCCAAATTCAAATAACAAGAATAATTTGTTTTTCACATAATTATGTCAAATTTTATTAATAATGCTTTGTGAATCAACATGAGTTTGTCCTTTCTTGACTATACATTGATTCAGTTTTTGTTCCACACAACGTGGTGAAATGCTCTGCACTGAAACACCAGCCATCTCAAGCACTGTCAGAACAATTATATTCTGAGTGCAGATGATAGTTTGCACTGCAACTAACAGAAATATGTCAGCAATGATGCTGATTAAGGTTGCTGGATAGGGTCAGCCTTCTTGTATCAGTGAGCGTCAGGATTCTGTGATGACTCTCACATCAGGGTGTCTGGGTTCCAGGATTCCCATTCTTCTTTCAATTTGATAGCTAATCAATGAGAGGCCTGGAGGAGGACCAGCTGAGTTCAGACGAAAGGATGCTAATTGAATCTGACAATAATTTTCACATATTTCTCTTGCCCTGTCTCAGATGCCATTAGCGACATCACTGTGATAATAGTTGCCATGACAGCATGAGCAATGCTCATTAATGACCCGGCTGGTGGTAATGTTCTGGGCCATATTTCCCTTTCCTTCTTCTCTTTTTTCGTTTCTTTCTGCTCTCCTTTTAAGATTATACATAGAGTTTTCATTACACAAACACTTGGGAAACAATAATTAGAAAATCATGTGGATAAATGTTGTAATGTTGATTTTTTTTTTCATTATCTAGTCCCATGTTCAAGTATTTTCTGGAGTGAAGAAAATAGTGTCTTACATGCGAAATCTTTCTGTACAATAAAATGACTTTAAACAAGGGGTCTGGGGATAATTTTTGCTGTTGATATAATCCACCAACCACAGTCTCCACAGCAAAGTGGCGCATGTGGACAACAGCCTCCATACGGAATCTATTCTTATGCTGCAAGCGCAACAGAGCAAAGTCGACGCAAAACAAACATCTGTTGTGGACAGGGCTGTGTTTTCAGTGTGGTCTGGAGCCGCTTAACGAGAGCCATGGACAATTTCCCAAGAGGCTTGGAAGGACAAACACCTCCTCTTTTACTGAGGACAAACGTTTCTGGAGGGGACCGTGTCCGTCTGCGCTCACTGTAAACACGAGGGTGTCAGGAACCAATGTCACATGCGACTGGTGGGGGACTTCCGGCATTGAGGGCCAAGAAGGCAACCACAGAGGCACTCTGTGGAAAGAAGCAAACAGCTGTACTCGTACACACAAACATGCGCACTCGCACGTACAGTACATGCATGCACACTCACATGCACAAACACACAGAGACGTGCATGTGATTCTCAAGTCAAATAACTGTACTGTACAAAACTGTGACAACCATGAGAAATTAGACTTTATTTATTGTACTGATTTAAAATCATATTTCACTGAGCAGTTATATCATCAGTGTGAGCAACAGTGTGCTGCCAGTAAGAGGCAATTACATGTGCTGAATTGGGGAACTGAGAATGTCTGTCTCTGGCAGTACTTTATGACAACCCAGCATTAGGAGACCAAAACTTTCAAACTGAGATCACCACCCTGGCAACAGCAAATGCAAAGAATCTCATCTCAAATATAGTGCACACTGCACAGTTTGTAGTATATTAAGAAACAGTATACAGAAACCATATGGCATATATGCCACACTACAAAAGATGACAAACGGACATGGTCATAAATAGGTTCATGAAGTGGGTCTTAAAATATTACAAATACTTATATTATTATTATATATATTACCCCTTCCTCTTGGAGGGTTTATAAAACCGCCATTACCCAACAGGTTGGTAATTAAAAAAAACATTTAAAAAGAAAAGACCTTGAGCCACTTTTCAAATTCAAGTGTCAACACTGGCTACCTTGTAGCAAAATACTCAAGCGCTCCTCACAGAAAGGAGACATGCAAACGAGAGTGGATGGGAGATCTCTTGCTGCTTGAGTGGATGCACGTTTGAACCCTTTTGTTATGGCAGAGAAAGAAATGAAAAACATTTTGAAGTTGGCTGACAGATTCCATTGGTTCTGAGGCTGTTTGACGTGCCGCATCCAGGCAAATTAAGGTTAAGGCAAGGTAGATGGAATCTATCAGAGCTTGACTCTGCCTCATCAGATGGAACAAGCAGCTGCAGGGCATCCCTTGTCTCGGTCTTGTCATTACACACATGCGTTCATGTACGTGTGCAGCCACACAGTCATCCACGTATGCACACACACAGACACATGCACATGTAGAAATATGCACTGTGAACTCAGATTTTGTATGCATTTGCATTTATTCTCACTCTGCAAACACATACTTAATGTAATGTAATGAACATTATTCATGCTACTTTCCACATATACAATATACAGCGAGAGAATTTCAAAAAACAAAGCAAATTTTATGTGTCAGACATGGTGAGGATACAATAACAATTAATCACCACTACACCCGACACTACAGACTCACTAAAAATATAGCAAGTAAGGAACTATATGTATTTTAAAATGTAATTTCAGATCCCTTTTCCCTGCCATGTTTATGTTTACAGAAGTGCCTCTTCACTGTCTCTTATTGTAGCCTCATTTGCCACTGCCAAACACACTCTTGTAGTACAGATAATGAAAAGAATAATGATAGAAGACCCAAAGACTCAGTCTCTGTTTAAGAGGAAGTGAGACAGGAAGTGCACATGTAAGGGAAGCTACTGCTGACGATGTGTCCAGCATGCTTGCCTTCCCTGTATAGTAACTATGCGTCACAAAATACTCTATGACTGAGAGAAAAATAATCAGTAAAAACACAATGATAGGAAGAAATGAAAAACAGCAATAACAGTACGTGTATTGACACTGACTTGTTATATCCCCTAACCCCCAATTCATACTTGGAACGTGCAATGCGCACAAACACACGATGAATAGACATAAGAGCCCGGGTGGCCAACCCTGTTGCCTGCTGCATCTCAGGAAGTGAATTGTTTCAGCACTTCTGTCTTCTCGCAGAGCAGCTGGACAGCCCATCAGGATTGAGAGGGGGGTTTCCAACGCACTCAAACCCTCTGAACACTTATAAGTTCAGACTGAAAACCAGACAGACAGACAAACAAACAGACATTCACACTCTCCACCCACGGCACCACAACCTCCAGCATTACAAAGAACACACTTCCCCTTTTTGTACAGGCTTTGGTACCGCTAACACCCAATACCCCACCGCCAACCCACGCAGATAAGCCACCAATGCCACCCGCTGAAAAAAATATTCTTTGCTTTTCTTCAATGTGATAAGGATGATAGATTTTAACAAAAATGTGACTTTTTTTCTTCTGGTGAACTACATGCTTATCTGATGTAGACAAATGTTTAAGCTTAGGGCCTTTTGTCTTGACTGGTTACAGTGCACAGAGCACTCCTGCTCCACTGCTACAACTGTGCATGGTGACAGATTGGGGACGAGAGCAGAATACAGGTTTACTCTGCTGCAATTACATAATTTTGTGTTTGTGAATGAAGATCTGCCCATTTGCACATTCTGTATGCAAGCTCGGTAGGAGCCAAAATGTGTTGTTGTTAAGGGTAGGCATTTGTAGGCTTAACAGTGCTGCTCAGGGAGAAATTGCGGAAACATTGCAGTTAGATATCAGATACTTTTATTGACTGTTGTCAAAACCGGAGTGCACAATAATTTTACAAAATGCCACATGTTATATTGCATGGTCTTGCACCATGAGATAAAAATAAATCCATACTTTTTAAAACTGATTCCAAGCACAAACATACTGCAGTCTATGTCCACATTTTGATCACACATAGCTCCACCAGAAAACCCTATCTGATATAACCAGCCTATATATGTGCATGTATTCAAAGTGAAAATTATGAACCTATATAAGGTAACATGGCATCATCATTATTGTTATCTGAACTACTGCAGTTTCATCCACAAAATTTGTATTCAAGTGTTTTTTTGTTGAACTTTCCCATTTGAAATGTGACAAAGGGTGTGAAAGTATTGTGTTGACAATGCAATCAGTGTCATTCTCTGGTAGATCAATGTCTCATCAGTGGCATGTGTGCTTTCATATGCATGGCAACATGCATTTATGTATATCATGTTAGCAACTGTGAAAACTTCATTAAGTCTTATGTAGTCTAGAAGGCAGAGCAGGAAGTCTAACAAAAGTCATTCACAGAGAATATACGCATCCCATCTGAACGTCTTTTGTTAAAGTGAGCAAATTAAATATCAGAGCTAAGACAGGAGCAGCACAGTCAGTTAATTATGTCTAATAAATCTTGGTCCAAATTGCCCTCCAGGGGTGGAAACGGCTGCCGGGGGATGGAGGAACCGAAGTGCCACTTTGGTATTTGTTATTCTACCTTTAACAGATTACGCACGCTGACTTGTCATCCCCTCATTCGGCTGGGCAAGTGAAGTGAAGGGAGAACGTCAACACGCCGTCGGTCACTGCTTCTGTTTACCTCGCTGTAGCCCGGGGGTAACACGCACTAATCAGCATCCAGCAAAATGCTCTGTAATTGGCCGTGTTCACTCTGTTTTAGCATGATTGCATGCCTGATTGGACTGTCGTATCCCATTTGAGGAAAAAGGGTCTCCCTCTTATTGTGTATCAGTTTGTGTGTACTTGGCTCAGTGCGTGTGTGTGTGTGCGTGTGTGTGTATGTATGTCTGTGTGGGGCAGGGGTGAGGTGCCATACAGGGTTTCAGGAAAGATGAGGAACAAGTGTTTTTTTCATCAGGGTGATTTTTGGTTTTTTTTACCATCAACTCGCTGGAGTCGATGATACTTCAAAATAAAACAGATTTTAGAATAGGAGGCATTTCATTTCCTTTAACTCAACTTTGCAACCTTTTTATACCAACAGTGAAAAAAAAAAACTTCAACAAGTTCCTCATTTCGTCTTCTTCATAACCACCACCTCAGCTTAACTCTATGCAAAATATGACATGCTGACCACAGAAATGTATCTAAAATATAAAGAAGAAGAAGAAACATCCCCTCCTAAGTATGGTGAGGTTTAAGGCACACATATGCAGATCATGTGGGCTCTGAGGTCTGTCCCTTACAGTAGGCTCTCAGAACACTCAGCTCTTTGTGCAGCAGTATGTAAAATGAAACTTGATAAATGTTCACCTCGAACAGTCGATGGTTGGTGTCCAGGTTTGGGGTTAAAATTCTGTTGAGATATAGGAATGTACCGTATCCAGCTATGTTTTTCTTGAAAAAAATAAAAAAAACAAAGCTGTGGATTATGTTCAGAATCAAAAATTCAAGAGTTTCAGTGAGCCTAGCAGTAAGTTGTCATCCTGATGGATACCCCATAGGAATACAATGAGAAATAGGGATTTTTGTTAGCTTACACATAGCCACTTAAGGGAAATGGAAAATTACCTGCTGAGTTTTGTGCAAGTAAAACTTCCTGTTAGGCCCACTCAGCCCTTGTCTATGTGTAAAACCTGACCTTCACATACTGAACACTGTGTTGACAGTAAACTTTCTTCTGGGATAAAATTCAGGATAAGCTAATTGCTGGTCTCAGAAAACAGATAGAAAGCAGTAGCATCACATCTCCAGAGAGTTTCAAATATATTGGTTCACAAGGGGTTCTGAATGTTTTCCTCCTAACACCTTGTTTTTAGCCAAAACTGATATGTGTCTTCGGGGTATTTTTCATACTGTCTGTTAACGCCGCATTTGAGAGATGTCTGAGTGAAAACAACTTGAACTGCACCTTTCCAGAGGCTGTCAAATGTTTGAATTGGGAGCTATGAAGGGGTATAGGTGGGGTATAACTCAGATGGGATTTTGCCATGAGGTAAATTGGCAACAAACCAATGATGGAGAAATGTCATAGATATGATTTAGAGGTCGGTTTTAGGGGTGCAGTGAGTAACCTAGACAGATTCTTACAGATCTTGAGAGGGACATAACTGCAGTGGTTCTGAACCAAGAGAGCTCAAAATCGGATCAATGAGTAACTTGAGGCCTACAGTAGAGACAAAAATAGTCTGTTGGTATCATCTCTTTTGTGAAAATTGGTACTTGTTTTGGCGATGGTTGTATTGTATTGTATTGTTTGTATTAATTGTAAAAATATATAGTTAACCCATTTGTTGCTCTTTGAAATTGCCTCAGTGAATGGAAATTGTTATACAGTCAAAAATGTAGAACAACTAATTCAGCATAAGCATCTTAATTTAGAGATAATGAGGGCAATGAAAGCTATTTGACAATAAAACCATAAATGTACACTCATGCAGCCAAGAAATTGCTTAAATAAAAACCTATGAAGTGGGCAATAAAGAGCATTGTTGGTGAGTAGTCCATAGAGAGTATTTACACTCATTATTCAAATTAACCCCATCCAAGTGTCTCTCTGGGTCTGCTGTATGGCTGTGGTGTAATTGGGTTGTTACTTAAAACAGGAATTATTTCTACTCTGTGTTTACCTCTGTTGTTTTTATTGTCCCCCACACCGATAAATTGTCAAAGGTACCTGCAGGGGTGATTTGCAAAATTACCCAATTTCCCCCAGCAGCCACCAATTCAGGTAGAATAACTCTGCCTTTATTTCTTATCATTTTTTAGAGGTTTCAATCAGAGAGCACATAGCTAATTACAAAAACAAACTTTAGTATCCACCTATTTAGTAATATCAAGTGTCTGGTACTGACCCCAACCCTGTCCCAGTTGTGTTGGCGTGGGGTGGGGGCTGCCGGGTGTGGAAACCAGTAAGTCACAATGACCAGACTTCTCCAAACATGTCATTCTGAATCCCCTTCGCGAGCTGTGCTGAGCCGTACCCAGGGCCCTGTTAACACTCCAAACATTCAGAGTCACAGACCCGTGTCCCCAGCCATGCTCTTTAAACACTTGTTAAAACTTACACTTTTTTGCAATGTCAACAGCCTGAGAACGACCCCTCTGGGATTGCTACTGCACTATATGCACTGTGGAACCTCAACGCAGAAAAGGGGAGAAAGACTGGGAGAGAGAGAGAGAAAGAGGGAGAGAGAAAAGCAACAGAGGGAAGAATAACTTCATACAGTGGAAGTAGTGCCCCTCGCTCTCCCCCTCCTCTACTTGTCTGCTTCACGAAGGGTCTGATTGAGAGACAGACCAACCCAACTCAGAGCCATTCAACCGAACCACTCCTACGCCCCTGACCTGCTGTCTAAACCCCCTAAATTAGACTACTGAGACCCCGGGAGCAAGGCTTACATTACCAGTACCTGTGAAACCTTGGCAGGCCTCATCACCCTGAATGGAAACGCTGGGCAAATAAAAGCAGGCTGGCCTGTCTGCACTCTCTCTCTGCCCACAGATGGATGGTGAAAGGCAACATGAGCCTGTATGGCAGAGACTGGGGGAAAAGTTGGCCGAGTTTCCCTTCTGGGCCCCTATAGGTCCCAGAGTCTAGTTTAGTATACTCCGTGGAAAGTCTAGCATGTCTGAGGAGTTTCCATTGTCTGCTGGTAGACATGCACGGGCAGAAAGAAAAACAAGCAATGAGAGGGGAAGGTACTGAGTGCGAATGAGGATGTGAGAGCAATCGAAATAAAGAGGAGAAAGAGGGGCCACCAACTTAGGGATCCATTTAATTAGAAAATAAGGGATGAGGTAGGTCCCAAGGCCGCTTTGTAATCTGTGGGTGAGGTCCTGCTCAGATCCTACCCAGATTTCATCCCAAGTCATAGGATAGCGTGAATAATTCCCTCTTCTGGTGACAATGTTGGTGGCAGTGGTGAAACCGTAGAAAGAACTGGATAAGGACACTTTCCAGCCCTGTGATGCTATTCCACTGCATCATAGCAACTAGCACAGTACTGAACACGCAGACACACTTACAGTACATGTCTGCATACATACACACACACTTGGAACGTTTTGTAGACAACCAGATATTGAGCAGATGAGATCACTGGACAGCATGTGTGCATGTGTGTGTTTTTAGGCACTAGCCATGTAGACGAGGGAGTCCTCAGTTGGAGGCTGAGAGGAGAAGTGATGGCAGGGGGTAGATTAGCACATACCCCACAGCGTGATCAACAAGAAAAAACAGTTATCGTGGACATAATAGTGCAGATTCAAAATTGCCCTTATATCCAGCTGCAATTCTCGGCAGCGAGAAATGGCCACCACTTATACACACATGTATGAAATCTAACATTTTCTGTAACCCTTTCCTCTCTCTTTTAATATATTTTTTTCCATCCTTGATGTGATGAAGGAGAAATGTAATTCATCTGTGGATGGGTGAAGACGAGCTTCCTCTCCTTTGTCCACGTAAGGTGGCGGAAATAAGAGAAATGATTATGGAGGGAGAGAGGAGAGGAAACTTAATGGGAGGAAATCACTTAGACGTTACAGTCATTTTAATGTCCTCATGTCTGTTTCACATCATCCTGGAGGGGCTGGACACACTAGTTTGACACAAGAAAGGGTGTTACTTTACTGCAAATTTCAACAAACAGCGGCTGCTATTGTGTTTTAACACATTATTTTCTTATCAGAAATCTGAGAAACAACAAAGCAGTGTGGGAAGTGGAGTTATGAACTGATACGGATCTGTAGGACTATAAAGTCCCCGGAAAAGCAAGTGGTGCTATAGTGTCACACATAGAAAAATATATATATATATATTACAGTATTGTGTTACAAAACAATGTATTGTAAAAAGAAATATATGATGTGGGACCATTGCTTTACAGTATCTTTCAGACATGCCCTCAAACCTTTCTTTCGCACGTTAAATAAGACACCCTGGAGTCAAAGCCTGAACTGCTGCCTCTGCCTGTTCACCCTGCCTGAGGCCCTGTGTCTTCTAAAGACCTGTTTGTTCACAAGTAGAGCACAGCAGGTGTTTGAGCAAAGTGCAAGGTGGAAATGTGGCTCCCATTGCTGCTGTGAGACTCATTTATTGAAATGCTCTCAATTTCTCAACAAAACGCGCTACGCTTTCAGGCTTAGGGATGTGCAACAGTGTGTCCTTCCCATTAAGCATGAGCAAAAGATGCCAGCGGTGGAAAGGCACATATCAGTGGGAATGTAACCCTGTGTTACAGAAAATATCGCTGCAGTCTGTTCTAAAGCAGACTGTTCAGCTGCACACTTTCATTTTTCCTTGTCAATAATGTGCTCATGGCCGTGAGGCACGGTGCGTTTACAGTACACCTGCTCCTTAGTCCCCCTCACTACCAAATCTACGCATTGTTTCAACGCAACCTTTGCCAATAATAAAGTGGAAGCCAATCAAAGCAAATAGACCAGTGGATCTTTACCGTGTAATTGGGGATCTGTGTAATCGTTAACCTTGGCTCAGTGTAGGAAGTTAATGAATCAAATCAATACCTCTCTCTGCTGATCCATAATTATTTGAAAAGAGATGAAAAATTAAACAGGCCGAGCCTATGAGGTTATCATGCCATGCAATTAGTCCGCCGGAGGGAGATTATGTTACCTAGATACCATTGGGGAAGTGTAATTTCTCTTGCAGATGGAGTTTTTTTAATGAAGAGTGCAATTACCTAAATAGGTCAGCCAAAGACACGCTGCTGCTGCTGCTGCTGCTGTTGCTGCTGCTGCTGCTGCATGCCGCTTCTCAGCATACCTGAGAGGAAGCTCCTGGAGGAAAAAAAACAAAACAAAACAAAAAAAAAAACCCACAGAGCGCTGTCTGCAACTGTTGTTATCCTCCTCAGTATCCTCCTTGCTTTCTCTTTTTCTTTTTCTTTCTCACTCTCCCACTGATGCTCCCTGGATGGTGTATCTTCTGTTTTTCCAAATTAAATAGCGCATACATAACAGTTTTTGTTATACTGAGATTCAGCCGGAATAGCACTTCATAAGGTCTCGTCCAAGTCAGGCTCAGGTGGTGCGCTGCGGTCATTTGCTGACTGCAACATGTGCAGTAGTTCATTTGGTGAAGTACAAGAGAAATTGTGTAAATGCTTGAAATCAGATAGAGACTGTAAAGGTTTTGATATTTTTTTTATGCTGTATTTTGCATTATCTTTCATTATTGATTATGTTTTGACATTTGCCATTTACTGAAACAGATTTGTGTCACAGTCACACAAACAGAAAATTAAAATGCCATTAGTGTTAGATTTGTACACTGTACCAACACTGTAAATGCCATAAATATGAATTTTATAATAACAATAATAATAATAATAATAATAATGAATGTTATTATTATTATTATTATTATACCGACTATGAGAACATTTGAATGGCTTAAGTTTTGTTTCATTGTAATCAGAGGTTTATTAGATTCATATGTGGTAAGAGACATTATAACTTGGTTCGGTTTTCCATGTGTTAAAATATCCTGTTGTGATTAGTGTGAAATTGCCATAATCACTTCAATTTAGTGTTTATATTTTGCTATGCAGTTGCAATTAGGAACAACGTATAACACACATTGAACTCAGCAGGCTGCTAATACTGAAAAGTAGGTAACAAAGAGCAGGTACTTAATGAAACACAGCTCAGACTACAAGGTGGTGAACTTATAATGAAAACTGCGTGCTGTAAGAAAGTGAGCTGAAGAACAGCCCTGAATGGGTCCCACTAATAAGCACATCAAAGTTTTTTTTTTGTTATATCTGATGCAAAACCAAGTGCGTAAAAAGTAGTAGTGGTATTCTCTACATGTACTATATGATTGAAAGGAGAATTTGGCACACGCTTTCTCTCCTCAGCTCAGAACGAGTGACCCTGTGAACCGCCAAATGGTGCCTGTTTCAGGTTCTCAATGTGGCAGGTGCCTTGATCACGATTCAACCAACTTGTCAACAAGCGCTGTTTTCCTGAAACTTGGCAGGGACTCCACAACAGATTCCATGTTGAAACTTGGATGATCACATTCCAAAGCTGGAGGAGTTTTTTTTTTTTCTCTCTCTCTTTTTCTGTTCTTTTTTTATTTATTTTTTAAATGTGTGATATACCCCTTTATTGTTGTGCTGACCCCTGCACTTTAAGAAGCACACTCAACCAATGCAGGAGGGAAAACATCAGAGAACACTTCAGGTATCCTGTTAGACAGTAATTTGATCCAGAGTGATAAGATCTGCAAATGATAGAGACCGTGTATTCATCCTGTCTTTTTTGATGGACAGGCTCTGCCCAACCCTCCTACACACTGACACATAGGAAATATGTTTCAGGGAATGACACTAGCATACCCTCTTACACTTAATCATTGTCAATCACTCTGCGCACTTGGCTCGTTGGGTAATAGGAACAGATCCAGCATCGCATCCCCTCCAATCTGTTTGGCTCTCACACGGGAGGTGCATGCTGTTTTCATGCCTGTGTGGGATGGCTTCAAGCTGTTTTCTTATCAAAAGGCCCATTCAGACATTCTCTTTGAGAGGCATCGCAAACCTCAGATCTCACAGCCTCCGTTCAACCACATGTCTTGATTTAAGAGGCCAGAATCAGATTTGCTGCCACGAAGAGCTGTCACTGTGAAAGAATGGGATGTGATTTATCATCCTGAACCACACACAGGGCTGATAACCAGAGAGCTAGCATTTGTACGCACATGCACATGAAAGTGCACACACACACACACACACACACCAACTCTCCACCCGTTCACCCTTCCACCTCACATAAATGCCTAAAAAAACAGATCAACACATGTTCTCAAGCTCACTCATCCTCTGGCTCAATCACTCCTATATGCTTTCACACAAAACCGCAATTTTCGCACAGAAGCTGTCTTGCCCCTCGCTCTCTTGCAGTGTGTAGTTGGATCACATGCTTTTTACAAACTGCAACCACATCACCTTCCACCCAGGGATCCTCTCTAAACGCTCCCTTTTAAACCTCCACTAACAGTCTCATCATTGATTTTATGTCTCTGTGTTTTTTTTCTCCTCCTCGGGTTGTAAGCAAGCAAACACAGCTGAACCCTAACACCCTGTGTCCCGCTGTGTCTCCCTCAGGGTGTTCTCATCACAACACAGCTACACAACATCTCAGAGTGAAACACCCTCAGCAACACAGGCCATAGAAAGGCAAAGGTGACGGGAGCAAGTTTTTCACCATTTCAAAAGTACAGAGCCATCAAATAAACTGCTCTCTCTCTCTCAACATTCGGAGGTTGAGCACAGTTACTTCTCCAAAGAAGTAGTTTCTCTTAACTCTCTCTATCCATTTCTCACTTTTTATCCTCCCATCTTTCGTTCTCTTGCAATTTCAGTCTTGCTCTCTCCAGTTGCTGCTTATTATTTCTTTGTGGAAGAGTATGTGATTGCCAGGATTGCTTGGTGGCTGTCTCCTCTGAAGTTGTTAGTTTCAACGGAGAGGCAGAGAGACTCAGATTCTCTGCTTCTGATCTCTCTCTGCCTCTGTCTTCTCTCTGCCCTTCTGTGCTCACTCTGGCACGATTTTGTCATCCATCAACAAACTGTTGCAGTGTATAGTGGTTTCAGTGGGATGAATAATCATCATAAGGTGTGCTGGTGTGGACGGTGAGGAGACTAAACTTGCCAAAGGCTAGCGAGTGCAAGTGTAAACCTCGCCTGCTCTCCTGTCCCTGTTAGCTCAGCCATTTTTGGGCGGTCAGGCTGTCTTGCCACAATCACACGCTGGCGCCACAATTGCCTAGCCCCAACTGCAACCCTTTCACTGTGTAATGAATACATCCAGAAATAAACTTTAACCACTCATGCCCCGCTGCTTGCCCCTCGTGTGCATATGTACAGAGACAAGGCTGGAGTGATGTTTGTGTTGTGCCCTGGATAGTGGCATGCTCACCTGGCCCCAGGACGTCGTGTGGTGTTGGTGTGGTTATGGTTCAACACAGAACCAGTCAGTGAGGGCGAGGTGACCACTGACCGCTGTCACCCTCTGGTGGGACCATGCACGCCCCTGGTCCAGGGAATGTTGGGGAGGGATAGAGATGACCAGAGAAGTAGAGTGGTGTTTTTGTCTACCTCAAAATTGTGTTGAACTCTATGTTTATGTGTGCTCATGCCCATGTTAAAATGACATGTGCATGCTCATGGGCTCGTGCAAAGGTGCTCACCCATGGCCACATACTGAGCATTTTTCTGTTTACATAGTACACGTGTATGAAAATGCTTTTTGCGGTATTCAATTCTGTCTGCATGTCTGTATGTATGTAAGATTCACTGCCACAAGAGATAAATATACCTGCACCAAGCCCACAGGCCCGAGTCTTGATTGTGCAAGGGGTGGTCGGATCAGAGCAGTAATTTTCCACATCTACACTCGGCCCACTTGAGTCTACCTTAAAGGGTGTTTCTATGAGGATAAGTGCTGTATGGTTCCGTGTGTGTGTGTGTGTGTGTGTGTGCTTTATGTACTGTATGTATACATTTTTGCCTGTCTGCATCTGTACATTTTCGCATCACTGTCTCTCTTATTTGTCTTCAGCGATACGTGCGTGGCAGCAGCTTTCCCTTCATCTAAATTGCTGCAACAATTTTTGTTTATTTTCATCTCATCTCTCCGAGCAAATAAGCACACCTATGAAATCAGATAGCACAACATTTATTTAGCATTTCCATCTGTAATAAATGAAACCAATTAAGCCACAGTTTTAAATTAGGGAGGAGGCAATCCTAATTTTCTCCTTGAGTGCGGTTTCCACGGCAATCAGAGGCCTCTGCAGGGGGTCGGGAATGGAGGCGTTGGGTGGGAGCGCACACAGCAGGGACAAACTGACTGAGTGCGAGAGCCTACTGCACTCACGGCTGAATCTTCTGCTGGCATGCACTCTCTCTCTCACATACACACACATATGCTGGAGCGCACACACACACACAAATTCACACACAAACAGCCAATATCACACAAACATTTGCACATATTCTCTTTGTTAATTCGGCCTCATCTATAGGCTTCATGGAGTGAAACTGAAGGTAATAAAAGTGTCCATGTTAATATTTATCTTACTGTTGTCAATTTGACGATGATCGTTCAGTGATTCACAGTGTTTTCCTAAATGCGGTACTGTATGTTTGACGTTGAGAGACATAGTCTTGTGTGTGTTGGCCTGTTCTTCTCATTTTCCTATGAATGAATTTGTCCTCGGGAAAATGTGGCTATGACAGCTTCCTCAATTTGTTAACAGGGGAAGTATATACAGTTCCAGTCAAAATATTAGGGAACTTGGCACTGTGTCATCATGTTTTGTCATGACTGACTGGATTCCCCCTTTTCCTCTGATGAGCTGCGATTTAAAAAGACAAATTTTACACAACCACACAGCAGAATCAGCAAATGCACATTTGTCTCACATCACACACAACTTATGAGTGGTGAAACTCTGTTTTACATCAGAAGAAAACTAGAGCTGTTTTGGAGCTCGACGTAGAGAAAGAAACCTGTGGAAATTGTAATACAGTAGACAGTTTCATTTTGCACAACTTCTGCAAAATTAATAAACAAACGAAATGAATAAATAAGAGCTGTGCTGAAATGTTGACCGAGTAAACAGGCAGACAAGCAGACTGGCCTGTTATGAGTATTTATAGCTTCGGTTTGGCAGTTCTTACAGGAAGCTCAGAGCTTTTAATTGAAAATTTTCTATATGGAGCAACACTCACTGCTCCAGCAGGCACTTTTTAGCCATTTTCTGTTCAGTGTCACTTTGTGACTCAAACATACATTTAAAGTGTTTTTTAATGCAACCAATAACTGATATTTACAGTAATTAGCACTAATGTTCAAAATGGAATAAAATCTGAGTAACAGCAGCATTCATTAGTGTAAGCTTAAAAGGCAGGGCAGTCATGGATAAAGTAGTTGTTAACGTTTTTTTTGTTTTGTTTTTTGTGGATGGTGAAAAGAGCGAGGGTTAAAATGCAATTTGTGCTGCATATTTTCTAAGGCTACAACATTTTACTTATAGCAAATACCCCCAAAAAAAGAAGTGAATTAAAATGGAGCTATTGTTGATTCATTTGCAAATGAATGCTGCACCATTAATGACTAAACAATGAGCTTTGTTTAAAATGCTGGAAACATAAAAAATACTGTAAATATTGAGATGGTGTGATATTTTTTTGATCCGTCACTTCTAACATACAGAAATATTGATAAAGATTGCCAAGTTTTTTTGAGCACAAGACTCTTAAATCCAACTTTACTTTTGCAACTCAACAGAACTTTCCCTGTAAACAATTAAAACTTTGCTCTTGTACATGGCTGTGATACCTACAATGCCTTTACTCTAGCAGGGAGTTTGCTCCTTTGTTAAAAAAAAAAAAAAAAAAAGGAAAGCAAGAAAAGGCGGGATTCACTCCGTCACACTGGATCTGGCATAGCCTTCTTATAGTTTGAGAAAGCAGAGAAGAAGTTGAAGCTCAGACACAACAGTTGTTAGTCAAACACAGAAGTGTTCCACAGGCACAAGGATGGAGAGGCAGAGGGAAGGAAAGAGAGAGAGAGAGAGAGAGAGACATTGAGAAAGAGAGAGATGAAAAGAAAAAAGAAAGAGCACAGGCCTTCCTCAGAACTGTATTCATGGAGTCTGGCTCTTTCAGGTTCATCTCTCATTACTCCTGGGTGCTCTCTCAAGCTTAGCGGAAATGGATTATGCTACACAAAGAAAGGAATAATCACCCTATTCTCCTCCTCCTTCTCTGATAAACACGCGCCACACATAGGCGCACGCGGACACATCCACGCACACAGATACACACACATAAACATAAACACACTCTCTTCCAGTCTGTTGTTTTGCCATACACACTGACGTACACACACCGAATGAGCCAAGCTTTGTGTGGCTGCGAGTCGCTGAGTGTGGTGCTCGTTCTCTCGCTGCATGCCAGGGGACTCGTCAATTATCTCCCCAAACGCACCCAGTCCTCGGGGGGAAAAGGCGGTGAGGGAGACGTCCCTGTTTTTGAGGGAACCTGGAGTTTGCAACATTCAGTTGAGTGACAATACATTCACGCTCTAATTCTAGGCTAGCAGATGTAATGTTTTTTTTTTCTTTCTCTCTCTTTCCCTCTTCCTTTGTCTCACTCTTTTCTGCTCTCCTTGTACTTCTTATCATTCCAACTTTGAGAAGTTGGAGCTCCTAAAGGCTTTAGTCAGTGTGTGTGTGTGTGTGTGTGTTTTGAGTGGTTTCTAGTGGATTCTGAGTGTGTGTTTATGCTCACTTGCATGTGTGTGTGTGTGTGTGTGTGTGTGTGTGTGTGTGTGTTTTGCATTAAAGGGTGTATGCTTACAGTTTGATCTTTTTTATCTAATGCAGGCAAGGTGGTACTCCCTGAAGATTTAAGTTTTTTTTTTTTTTTCCCTGAGCAAATTTAAGAAATGTCTGCAAAGGAAAAAAAACACAATAACAAACAAAAGAAAAACAACAATTTTATCATATTCATGTAATTAATTGTGCAATGATTAGCATTTTCTCTTTTCAAGCATGAAAGCTTTATCACTTTTGTATTAACATAAAGAATCACATCAAGTCTTTCGTGAATTCAAAGTTTGGACTGACAATAATCTAATACAGTAATATTTTGACAACTTCGTGCCAACCAAAGACAATATTTTTAACCGATGGCACTCATGTCATTACATTTTTGAAGTCCTGAATCTTGAGTCGAACGTATAATTGCTCTGTGTCCTGACAGCCAGCAAGCAGATTGGCTTGCTGAGAATGGCTTCAAATAAAAAAAATAAAAATAAAAAAAAAAACTCCCCGTCCATGTTTGTCTTGCCGGGGTGACTCACTGTATCTGTGAGCACCGGGCTGCGAGGCCACTTCTACCTGGTTAAATTAAAGAGAATATGAATAATAGATGGGGAGAATGACACTTCCGTCGCCAGGGGTAATGAAAGACCGACTCCCAGCTCTCTCTTGTCACTCCTCTGACTCACCGAGAGCGCTAATAAAGATGACACTTGACAGCTAACGAGACCCATCACGGGTGGGGACATGCACACATACACAGAGAAAGACGGAGAGAAAGAGAATAGGAGAAAGAGTAAGATAGTGCGAAAACAAAATATAAGGAGGGGGCAAGTATCGTCAGGGCATCTAACCTCTGACTGGCCAAACAACTTGGTGTCCTGTCAGGAACTGAGTGGAGATATGCTTTAGCATTCAGCAACCTATTTTAGAGAGTTAACAGATGACCCTCACTCACACAGGGATTTAAACAGTAGAAAAGGAGAGACGGGAGGGGAAGAATGAAAAGAAAGAAGAGGAAAGTTCTTCGTAAAAAGTGCATATTATGGAGAAGGGAGTGAAAAACAAAGCAGAGGAAAAGACAGCGAATGAGATTTAAGTCTGTCCATGAGGGCCCAGTGGTGTGTTGGAACACGGAAGGTTGGAAGTTGGAGGAAGCCCTGCCCACAGCCTGATCTCCAGGGTCAGCTTCAGCTCCAGCCTCCGCCGCAGAGTGCCCAAAAAGAGGGCGTGCCATTGTTTACTGTCCGCGGTGCGGGTAAACAATAAACAATGAAAAGACTGAGGGGTTGCCAGCACCTCACCCTAATGTTGCCATTTTGGGAACTCAAACACGCCCCCATGCTCCTCACAGCCCCTACTCACCACCCACTCCCTCTCTCTACCTCTGCCACCCCCCCACATTCAGATCCATCCCCAACCCCAGAAACCCCAAAGGGGCGGTCGCCCAGCCTGCCCACGCTGCCCTCTAAGAAACCACGAGAGGGTGTGGTTCCGCCTGGAACAGGGAAGCCATTTATTTTGGGCGCATCTCTGCTGACTGACTCATGTGTTGACTGGAAAGTTGGCTGCGTGCTCCATGGGCCGAGGCTCCACCAGCCTTGTTGACTATCAGTCACTGACCTGCACCCCCCTCCTTTAGGGCCCCCTGCACCTCATCCCACCACAAGTTCAAATGCACCAATAGCCACCCACTCCCATCCTCCCACCCACTCCAACCAGCCCTCATCACCACTCTATTTTTGTCTTTTTGTCAGCCCTGCCACTTACCACCCTGCTCTTAGTCTCAAATTGAAGAATTGCCATTGTTTCACAGTGACCTTCAGCTGGTGTTTTGTAAGAGCTGATCATCTGGGGTTGTTTTATGATGGGCATGTGTCACACACTTTGTTTGGGGACCCTTTTTTCCCTGGGAATATTCAAAATAAGGGCAGAGAGAGACAAACAGAGAGCAACAGCAGATAGTGGGCAGAAGCTCAGTCGGACTTATTCACTGCTACACAGAATGAAAAAAATCTAATCTATATGCATTGAGATTACTTAAATGTACTTGATCTTTAATTGAAAGCCTGCAGATACTACACATGTATTTGTAACAACTGTAAATCTTGAATTTTAATGTGAAGGAGTAAGACTTAAAGATGGGAAAGACTTGGCCTAAAATCTGCAAATTCCTCTGCATACATACAAGTCTATTTTGTCTCAATGGCTAAAGCATACACTTCTTAAATACATCTACACACTCTTAAAATACATCTGAGGCCATATTTATCTGTGGCATGATTGCAGGCTTTTAAATGAAGAATTCATTCAATCAAATTAAAAGTGAAAAAAGAGGAGTCTTTAATCCAATGAAGTAACCATTAAATGTCAGGAGTAGGGCACCATTGAGAGCTCTTACAATTCTAGGTTTAGTCATCAAATGATATAATACATAGCTGTTACTGTTTTCAGCTGAGAAATAAATGACCTACACAGATACTGTATTTATATTATGTGTGTAATAATTGAAAATTGATGTTTAAATCATGCTGATCCAACTGAGGAAAATTCGTGTACTTAGTGTACACTGTATGTTCCTGTGTGTGGGAATATGGTCTGAAAAAAAGAAAAGAAAAAAAAAAGAAAGAAGAACCCTCAAACTACAGTAGACAAATTTTTCACAGCTGGAGTATTCCAGATGGCATGAGTAGTCAATAAAAGAGAGGATGAGGGCCCATAAAAACTTTAAAAATGCCCAACTGTAATGGGACTTTTATTTATCTGCCTGGCAATGAATGCAGAGTTTTTTATATGGTCTGGATCAAATTTACCCTTCCTCTATTTAATGTCACAATGGAGACTTGGTTTTGGACCTGATTTTTTTCCCCGTTAATATAAATGTCTTTGCATTGCTCCTATGTCAAAGCAGCAAAGGCACTGAGGGCAGTTTAAAAACAAAAATCTTCTCACAGCACGATGCATCTCCATTTATATTAATGAAAACCTAAGCAACTGATGGATGCCTGATGTGTTATGTACCTCCCTATCCAGCACCAAAACAGGCTGACCTATTGTGCTGCATCTCATTCCTTTACCTACTTTTTATTATGTAGTGGTCAAAGGAAGCTGTGAAGTAGGGTGCTCTT
>BRZM01000122.1:1925506-2012004 GCA_033238685.1 Lates japonicus | reverse complement strand
TGCTAACGTTAGCTCAGCACTAAGCCACCTTCAAGACATCATAAACAAACAACAGAGGAATCATCCTGACGGCATCCACATCATCGCGGGGGATTTTAACCAAGCATGTTTAAGGACTGTACTCCCCAAATTCCACCAGCATGTCAAATGTCCAACTAGGGGGGAAAGGACACTTGATCATGTATATTCCAACATTAAGCACGCTTACAGAGCACCGCCCCTCCCCCACCTAGGCCAAGCCCACCATCTCTCCCTGCTCCTCATCCCGGCCTACACCCCCCTCAGAAAGCAATCAAAACCAAGCACCCAAACCATCAAAACCTGGCCTGAAGATGTTCTCCTCCAGCTACAGGACTGCTTTGCGTGCACAGAATGGAACATCTTCGAATATCAGGACCTTGAGACACACACAGAGACTGTCCTCTTCTACATGAAGTGCTGCGTAGAAAATGTGACAGTCAACAAACGCATCCAGGTCTTTCCAAACAGGAAACCCTGGATGACAAGTGAAGTCTAGGCCCTGATCAGAGAGCGTAATTCAGCCTTCAGGACGAAGGACAGCTCACTGTATAGCACTGCCAGAGCAAACCTGAGAAGAGGCATCCGACAGGCAAAGGAGGCCTACAGGAAGAAGACGGAGGGCTATCTGATGGACAACAACTGATGACAGATGTGGAGGGGCATCCAGGCCTTAACCAACTACAGAGGCCAGAGCCCCACATCCTCCAGCAGCAGCAGCAGCAGCAGCAGCACACTGGCAGAGGAGGTTAACAACTTCTTGCCCGCTTTGAGTCCACCACACACCAGCAAACACTGCCTCCTCACAACCCCCCCCACCCCACCCCTACTACAACTACAACTACATCCCCCCTAATAAAGTATTTGTTTTCATCTCACAGTAATCCAGTATCCTGCTTTGGTTGTGCAGTGTTCATGGATCGGACCATTTCTTGTGGGTATGTATTAGAATGGCAGAGTTGACTGTATTGAAACCACAGGCTGCCTGACCAGGTGTTAGACTGATCCTGCTGACATGTTCACTAAGAACACCTTCCTAGACTCATGTCATCCAGGTTTGTGAAATAAAAAGACCACAGAGGATCAGGATGACTGGCATTATCATTCAGCAGCTGATCTGAGGTCTGTTCAGTCTCATGTCTTAAACCTTTCCTCTCTGCACTCACAGATCTGTAGAGCAGCAGCTGGAGATTGGTGTCACCTTTATCCTGATCTATGGATGGATTGCTGGTGAGTAAATAAATGAAGCTTTAAATGTTGCAGGTTATTTTAAAAAATAATAATAATCAGGTGATGGTGTAGCGGAGACACTTAATGGTGTTTTTAACCTGTTCTCAGGACCAGCTATGATTGTTGGTGGTGCCATCGAAATGAGCCAGGCCTCTGATGCTGTAGACAGAGCTAAGAAGGAAGTGGAGAACTGTGAATCTCAGGTGAAATCATACTCAGTGTCTGAGCACAATTCCTCCATCCAGAGTGTGACATCCAAGAGGCTGACAGGAAGATTGATGAGGCCAAGGCATGAAACTGCAGGCTCTGACTGTGAAGAAGGAGGTCGTTGCTGATGTTCAGGCTAAAGTGAGACGTCCATCAGCTGGGGCTGCTGTGTGGGGCGGGGAGTGCAGCAGAGCTGCAGACCCAACACCAGATCCTGCTGGAGCCTGTGGTGAAGGTGATGGATGACAACAGTTCCAATTCTGTGTCTCTGTTTCTGGAACATACCTGTTAACCTTAAGACCTTTTTGAATTCAGCCACAGCACATTCTATTGTTGATAGAGTAACTCGGTAGAACAACTATAAATATGGTGTCAGCGTGGTTCACCTGACACGTAGTTAGAGTTTTATAATCCTTGTCGCTGTTGCAGCCCTCATCACCAACAGATGAAGTTAAATATACTCAACTGAGTTTCTGTCTGCCAGACTTCCTCCTCAGAAAAGTCAGACACATTCCCTGTAGCACCATGCCTAGTGACGTAACACTTTTGAGGGTGGGATAAATTACTTGCTCTGCTGAGTTCTCCTACGAAATAAATAAAAATCATCGTGTACCAAATTTTGATCCCACCTGGACTGCTGAATACCTCAGATGAGGGATGGAATTCAACTTGGCAGAAAAAAGAGACAGGACAGAGTTTAAATTTGTGTATCAAATTAATGCAACATTACAATTAACACTAAATTAATAACAGAACTATAGGTGCATTGATGATCTTGACAGAAAAATAAAAGTACAACTATCTAAATTTAAAGGATTCAAATCTACCTTTTCCTAGCCTGTCCACGCCGCCATCATCGATGATGGAATACTGGAACCAGGCAAAACAACGGCAGCTTAGAAGTTTTCTTTGTTTAGCAGCATCAATTAGTTTTATTGTATTAACAAGAGCATCATCTGTAAACGAGCGACGCTGGAAAAAAAACAGGCTCAAGCATGATAACAGTCTATCAGGATGCATCGATCAAGAGAGATAGTATTATCGCAATTTCATATTCATCTACAACTAATCCGTAACGCTAAAGACGGGCCATTATCAAACGGCCGAGGTAATGAGGGAACAAATATTCTGCAGATAATTGAAAAAATATATATTCAAAGAGAATGTGGACAAGGTTCTTTTGCATCCAATTCTGATGTGATCTCAGGTTAACTATAACCTAATGGCTGAGAGAAAGCGTATCAACACCAACCTGTTTGATCGATCACATCAAACGGCATATTTATCTGTCAGGAGCAGCTGAACATTTAAATTCGTTTCTCAGGATGAAGGTGAAGTGAAGACAAAAGCCAACCAGTTGTCTCAAATAATCTCAGTGGACAAGTTCCCCAATCATCACAGAAACCCCCGACTGTCAGGATACCTACTGACTTCATGCGCCCGTTTAGACCTGACCTAGACTGAGACAAAGAGATAGACCAAAGGAAAAGCTGTGCATTCAGGCTGTATTGATTGTCTCATAAAATGAAGTAGCCTCCTAAAGTTCCTCTCTGCATTAACCTAGTTTGGCTGCACAACGACAATCTTCACCTCCTGTCTCCAGGGTCATTTCTCTTAGGTGGCCTTACAGCATTAGCTGCTGATGGTAGATCTGGAAAGATCCATTCCAACATGACTGTCTCGTTGGTAAGATAAAACAACAGACCACTGGCATACAACTGAATTGTTGCAGACAGATTCACTAGATGACTGCGACACAGTCATCACTTTGGTATTTTAAGTCTACAAGCCTGTCTACACATCCCTGACTACAGGGGTAACTGAACAGCTGCGTCTGCAAGTAGTTTCGAGCTTGCCTTCCAGCAATGTCAGAGTCAGATCTAAGTTCTGTGTGTAGACCGTCCTATTCGAATCACCAGCATTTGGGCGAATTCGCTTCTGAGTTCCAGTCGTCACCAAATCTGTTTACAAAACACTAAGATCATAACAACAACATACCAAGTCAGCTGATTCACAACACAGATGGATCCTTGTCTAGTTTTGAAACTGCATAACTTCTTTAACTCAGTAGAGTCCATGATCCTGTCGTGGACTACAAATGGGAACTTCAAGGTTTTCTTTTCCTCAAAAAAACAAAACAAATAACCTGTTCCTGACGGCGTGGACTTCCTCTCACACACACAGAGAAGAAGGGGAAGGAAAAGCCTTGCCTCCGCCCTTGATGCGGGAGTCGACTCATTTGACCTCGTTCTCTGTCGTGTTATGAAATCCCTGGTTCATCGAATCCTGGTTTCTGATTAGCCACATTGAAAAATGTGCAAGGTTTGGTCAAATATCACTGGCTCTGTCGGAACATGCACTACCTGAACAAAGATCTGAATCTGACATTGCAAAGGATTACCTTTCCTGAACTACTTCTTCCAGGCGTCCTGTGTACGTCATAGCCAGAAGTATGTCAGCAGTGACTTGTTGACTTGTGGACAGGTAAACGACTCTGTTCAACTTGCTGGACAAATCAAAGTCAAACATTTCAAGTTGTCACCTTTGTCAGTGGTCTACGGCAATCTCAACAAACACATACAAACATATTTCAATCAGGAAACAGCCCCTTGCAGATGTGTGTCAACAGCAGCAGTGAATGTTGAATGGAAACCTGAGAAAATGAGACCTACCAAAGGACAATGCCACCCAACTATCTGGACTGAATCCCATCACATGCTGAAAACAGGACGATCTTTTTCTGAGGAAAACTTTAATGAATTTTAAAATCTCCATCAAAGTTTAAATTGTCACTGCAACAAACTACATTTCCTTATGAATCTAACAAACACCACATTATCAATGGGAGCAATGACAATGAAAGCAGCTACTAACCCCGATTAAAAGCTTTTGCAAATATGGAGCCAATAACTGATAACAGGCTGGACATAACTTTCAAATTACGAGAGTAAGCAGGAAAAAAAAAACTCAACTGTCTCAAACCAATCAGACAGTAATCATAGAAACCCTGATTATCAATGTGCCTGAATTTAATACTCAGGCTGAATGTGAATGTTAGCTGATACATAGAGCTAAAGCCTTGAACACAGACAAAGACAAACAGACAGAGACAGAGAGACAGTTTAAGTGTTGTAGAGTCTGATGACGCGACAGAGCCGGAGGCAGGGCAGTTGTCCACATCCTATAGTTTGAAGAGCGTCTTCCAGACTTATGGAGAATGGGAGTCATTCAGGTATGAGGTCTAGAGATCCAGGGCTTGGTGAGTTCAGGTCAGGCCAAAATAGTCCAGTCTTTCTTCAGGTTGGACGTCTGACTCAGACAAAAACAATCAATGAGCATCAGCGTAAACCAAGCAAAGATTAAACAGAAATGGATGATATGTGGAAAATCTTAACACATGAATCACATGGCACAGAGGCAGCAGCATCAGCATCATCATCATCAAGGAGGTCTTGGTTCGGCCTGCCTCTTCTTCACAGCCATCCAGGACACAACTTCTCTGGATCACAGCATCCCACCCTGATTTCTCTGGCAGCATGGGAAACAAATCAGCTGCAGCCTCCATGACCTCGTGGCCTGTACATCCTGCAACTCTTCAACCAGAGAGTAATCGGACAAAACTCTTAAAAAAAAAGGAGCATGTTTTTAATATCATTACCTAGACACTGTGTGCAGTAATAGTTGTTCACTCACCAGTCTAGAAGAATCGTTGACATTTCAGCATCAAACCATCTGCAGCGGTGGAAAGCAATGCCTCTACACTGCTCTGAATGGCCCCTACGTCCATACATAAACCCAGCCCCCATGTCTGTCCATCTGAGATTGGCCAGAAATAATGCCAAGTAAAAGAGTGAAACAAGGCAAGCAGCAACAAAGATAACTGTTTTCTAGAAACTTACTCTAATCACCTGGAGAACAACACCAACTACTGCTGCTTCCAAAACTCCAGTGGCCTAATACTTATAAGACATTACAAGTTGGTCAGGTCTACATGTGATTTCTCACCACCTAGATCCTGAATCTTAGTTCAAGTTAATAGAGTATGACGCAAGACCTCTACAAAGTTAATGAAGAGATACAGAAAATTCTATGTGGAAGGGTTTGCAACAATCAAAAGACCTCATATATGCTGAAGGTGTTGATAAGCAGCATCATTTAGCAAAGCAAATAAAAATAGAAACATGATAAGATATAGCACCAATTTTCTCCCGTTAATGACGCCAATACTGTGTCATTGAAAGCAAGTTGTAACAGCTCCAGTTGTATCCTCCTTCTATTCAACACAACACCTGTTAACCTTAAGAACTTCTGAATTCAGCCCACAGCATGATGTTTCGATTGTTGATAGGAAGTAACTCCATAGGAACAAACTGTAAAATATGGTGTCAACCTGGTTCACCTGAGAAATCAGTTAGGTTTTTAAAATCATGATCACTGTTGTCCTCAACACCAACAGACACAAAGTTAAATATACTCAAACCGAGTGTCCATCAGCTGTTTCAGAATCATCTGAGTTGTCTCTGTCTGCCAGGCTTTCTCCCTCCCAGAGAATCCAGACACACTCCTGCCTGTTAAACTGTCTACCGCACAATAAACCGGTCCGAGGACAATCTAATGAACATATGAAACAGATCATCTCTGGAAATATCCCAGAGTCAGTTGTTGCTGCAGTGAATATCAGAGACTGATGCTACTGTACCCTAGTGACGTAACGCTTTGCAGGGGTGGGATAAATTCCCCTGCTGTGAGGCCTCCCTACACTGCGAGAAAAAATAAATAAAAATCATACATGTACGAAATTTTAGTCCACCTGGACTACTAGACCTCAGAGTCTCCAGTTGGAATTCAACTTGGCAGAGAAAGACAAGACAGAGTTTAACCTGATGATCCACTTCACAATGAAGTTAGAATTAACATAAAATTTATATGAAACTATGGATGGTGATCTTGACAGAGTAAAAGTACATCTCTCTGGATTTAAAGGATCTCAATCAATCTAAACCTAGCCTGTCCACATACCTGCACCATCTGATGATGGAATACTGGAACCAGGCAAAACAACCAACTTAGAGTATTTCAAATTTTATTTGGCAACATCACTCAGGTTTTAATGTATTCATAACAAAACATCTGTGGGCTGAACAACTGCTTTAGAAAACAAAACTCAAACACAGTAACAGTCAATTATCAGTCTATATGAAATCAAGAGATAGTTATGCTCTAGAATTTAAACCACTCATCTAGAACAAATAACTTATGAGCAGGCCATTATCAAACAGCTGAGGAGTAACAAGGGAATATACAGAGTTACTTTAAATGAAAATATTGAAAACAACAAATGCTCCTCAAGTCAATTAAGGTTCTCAACTCAACTATAACCTAAATGAGAGAAAATGTAGAAACATCAATTATGTTCAGTTCACATCAAACACCACATCATCAAGAACAGCTGAACGTTCAGATTAATTTATCAGAGATGAAGATCAACAAAGACAAAACTAACCAGCAGTCTCAAACCAATCTCAGATGGACAGAGTTTCCCCAGAAACCCCCAACTGTCAAGATACCTGACTTCATGTAGCTGTTTAGGCTGTTTCCCTGACCCTGAACCCCCCCACAGACACAGAGACAGACAAAGAGACCAACTGTCTGTGTTCAGGCTGTGTTGATGGTCATAAAACAGAGGTAGCCTCCCTAAAGTTCCTCTCTCTGCATTAACCCTGGTTTGTCTGCACAACAAAAAATCCTTCCTCACTGTCTCCAGGAGTCATTTCTCTTCAGGTGGCCTTACAACATTCACTGCTGCTGGTAGATCTGGAAAAGATCCATTGACTGATTCAGCATGGCTGTACGTGTTTGGTAAGATGAGGCAACAGACCACTGACAAAGCAACAACCTGAATTGTTTGAACCAGATTCACCCAAATGTTTCAAACACAGTCATCAACACAGTGTTTACAAGTCTACAAGCCTGTCTACACATCTGACTTCTGAGGTAACTGAACAGCTCGTCTACAGAAGTAGTTCAGAGACACTGTAACCCAGCAATGTCAGAGTCAGATCTTAAGTTCTGTGTGTGGACACGTCCTGACTGAATCACCAACATTTGGAGCGAATTTAAAGCTACAGTTTGATCTACGTCACCAAATCTGTTCCTAAAACACTAAGATCATAACAACAGCATACCAAAGTCAGCTGATTCACAACACCAGATGGATCCTTGTCTGGTTTTGGAAACTGCATAACTATGGCACACAACTCAGTAGAGTCCATGATCCTGTACGTGGACTAGTAGAACTAGGGTTTTTCTTTTTTCCTCAAAAAAAACAAAACAAATAACTGTTCTGACAGCGTGGACTTCCTCTCACACAGAGAAGAAGGGGAAGGAGAAAAGCCTTGCCTACTTATGATGCGAGTCGACTCATTTGACCTCGTTCTCTGTCGTGTTAACAAGTCCTGGTTCATCGAATCCTGGTTCTGATTCGCCACATTAGAAAAATGTGCAAAGGTTTGGTCCAAATATCACTGACTCTGTCAGGACATGTGCACACACACAGAACTTAAGATCTGAATCTGACATTACCAGGTTACTGTCTCCCTGAACTACTTCTTCAGACGTCCTGTCGCCCACGTCAACGGCCAAGTGTGTCAACAGTGACTTGTTGACTTGTGGACAGAGTGAAGACGACTCTGTTCAAGCACTTGGACAAATCAAAGTCAAACATTTCAAGTTATCTGCTTTGTCAGTGGTCTACGACCAAATCTCAACAAACACATACAAACATGTTCAATCAGGAAACAGCCCCTTTACAGATGTGTCAACAGCAGCAGTGAATGTTGAATGGAAACCTGAAGAGAAAATGAGACCTGAGGACAATGCTGCCAACTATCTGGACTGATCCATCTATGCTGAGAAAACAGGACTGATCTTTTTCTGAGGCTTTATAATGAATTTAAAATCTCACATCAAAAGTTAAATTATCCTGCAACACAAACTACGCTGTATGAATCACAGCAAACACCACATTTATCAGCCAGGAGCAATGACAATAAGCAGCTACCTTCCGATTAAAAGCTTTTACCAAATATGAATGATAACTGATGTGAGCTGGACATTACCTAACTTTCAGAGTACGAGGTGAGCAAGGAGGAAAAAAAAAAACAAAAAAACCTCAACTGTCTCAAACCAATCAGACAGTAATCATAGAAACCCTGACTATCAATGTGTCAGACTTTAATACTCCGATGGGCTGAATGTGAATGTTAGCTGGTACATAGAGCTAAAGCCTTGAACACAGACAACAAATGGAACAATTAAAAACCACAGCACAAATAAGAACACTGGCAGTTTGTTTAGTTTGTTACTGTAAAACACTGTAACTGATTTGAAGCTCTACATAAATACTGTTTATTAGTAGTAAACCCATTAAGAAAAACTGTTTGTAGCCACAGACACAGATGAAACAAACCGAGGCAGACAGGTGCTGCTATGAGTGATGGCAGCCACGAAAAAAGATGGACAAACAAGAGATGAAGAGAAAGATGAGCTCCGGCTTTGTTACAGCAAAGACACCTTCAATACACAACTGACCACAGATTGATGAGACTGACTGTTAATAAAACCTTCATTTACACCACATCACTAAAAGATTCCTGTCATCAGCTGCAGCTCCATCAAGTCATTTACACTGGATCTCCTCCCTGTCTCACATGATTCAGAACTAATGATTTAAAGACCAGTGAACCATCTGTCCTCACTGAACATAAACCCTGTCTGATCCTCCAGAGTACCTGAAACAGTCTGTTCAGACTCTGAACCACATCAGTCCAGCTCTGACCCAACACCTGATTCTCCCTGGTCTCACCATCACTGGCTCAGCAGATCCAAACAAAGTCTTTTTCTTACTGCAGACACAGGTTCAATACACAGAATTTATGCAAATGGACAGAACAGCAGGACTGACTGAGACTCATTCAGTTATCTATATTAGCAACAACCCTCAGCACAATTAAAATAGAAACAGCACTTTGTATATCTAAAAGGCTCTGGTGTTTACAGGGACAGATGAACAGGGGACAAACTTGGTCATGTTGGATGAACGAGGAAATGGATAGATCATTAGATCGGCTCGATGGCCAAGACAAAGAGTGAGGGATAGACAGGAGATGGCGCTGTGCCCCAAAAATAACAAAAAAAACAAACAAAGATGCAAACCTGATGATTTGTAGCTGAAAACTGTTGAGACGGTTGTGTGTTTGACTGAGTTTCAGTTTGTGAATCAGTGACAGCTGACAGAGGAACAGACTGAGGGCTTTGGATCAACATGTTGTCACGTTGTTGTGTTTGTAATTTTCTGCTGCAGATACAATAAGTCAACACAGCAGTGTGTTAACTTGTGCAGCAGTAAACAGTGTGTTAGTTTTGATCACAGTAACACTGAGCTTTAAGTCTAACCCGAGCTGTCAGCTGATGTTTCTGGACACAGCTCATGTCTCTTTGTGCAGCTGCTGTTTATCACTGGAACAGGAGTTCATGTTATTTTTCATGTTAACTGACAGAGTTTCTATCAAAGGTCAAGTCTGGTTAAAAACCTCATTCACAGGTTTCTACACTTTAGTAATAAACAGTGAACATTATCAACTATAACATGGTGGAAATGTGTTTGTGATGATGCATCGAGGAGTTTTCTACTCAGAGTTACAGTTAAACAGACACAACCTCAGGTTTTATTACACAAGTCTAAATAGAACAAGTCTAGAGTAGGACTGAATGATCTGAAACACATTTAAACATCAGGATTATTACAACAGATACTGTGATGAGTCATAAGGCATTTTTCAGTTTAATTTCTACTGAAGAAAAACACGAGTTTAAATCTCAGTAATATTTAGATGAAGTGTTCAGAGGTACAGAGAGACAGATGAGCAGCACAGCAGCCTCCAACAAACACAACATAGAGTTAAAGAGAAAATGAGACTCACCGACTGTAGATTTACCTGAAAAGGAAAAATTAGTGCAGAGATATTGATGCAAGCTGATCAGACAGAAAACAGTAACAGCTCAGCAGCCACAACAACACAGCTTCAATAAAAACACAGTCAACAGGCTGATTACAGAGACTCTGACTTTAACACAACATCACAACACTTTACATTCCTGCCTTCATCATCAGATCAGTGAAGATAAAAACCCTCCTGTCTCAGTCTGTTCAGACTCTGAACCACATCAGTCCAGCTCTGATCCAACACCTGATTCTTCCTGGTCTCACCATCACTCCATCACTAACAGATCAAACTGAACAGAGACAGTAAGTATTTTCTTTACTGCACACAAAGACAAACTGAATCTTTCCCAAAGCTTCCAAACATTCTGCAGTCCTCTGAATAAACAACACAAGACCACTACATGCTCTGATTGTGTTGAGGACATCTGTCCAACACAGCGTTCCTCACACAGAGAAGACAAAGAGAAAGAAGACAGGGAAATGAACGGGCAGCCATGTTGGACAGACAGAAGACATGGTGTCAGAAAACAGACAGTAACACCAAGAACAAAGACACAACACAACAAACATCTGAAGCTGATTAAACAGAGACAGTCATGACACGGCAGCCATGACACCTTCAACAGAGACAGAATAAGAAGAAAAATGAGACTTACTGGTTCGTAGATCTACCTGGAAGAAAAAGGAAAGAAAAGTTAGTAAAGTCTGAAGTCTCTGATAGTTTGATCATTTCATCACCTTTAAATTCTCTCTGTGCTGTTAGAGAGATTATATACAGACTAACTGGATATTACCAGCTCTGTGCTCACACTGACCACTTCAAATGACATTCATGCTAATGCTAACTGGTGGCTAACTGCTAGCTTCCAGGTGTGTCTTACCTTCCTGTGTGAGGTTCAAAGTTCCTCCTGAAGTTGGACGAGTTTGTCTCAGAGTCTCTTTTCTTTTCCAGTTCTGTTCATTAAAGAGAAAAACAACATGAATGTGAGTCTGGTCTCAAACCTGTGATGTTTCCTGGTCCTGCAGCAACAGTTTGCTCATTTCTTCTCTTTGAAAAGTCAAACTGAGTTTGTGAACAACAGAGAGTGAAAACCTCGTCTGTCAATCAGCTGCTGATCAACAGCAGCAGAGAATTCATTCATCACTGCTCTGACACGGAGTCTGCTCACTCTGTTAAAGCTCCATCAATGCATCACACCGCGTGCTTTAGGCCACACACACTGTCTGCCTGGCGTCCGCGTGGCGGCCGGCGGCCATGTTAACAGGTGAGAGCTGCTCACAGACCGCGAGCCACAGCGCGGGAAACCATCAGGAGATGATCACACTGACGTCAGAGCAGCAACATAAACCCAAATCAATAAATCAATAACTGATGTCCGTTATCACAGACAGAGTCAGAGCAGAAACATGGAGCCGCTGAACCACATTCACCTGAAGCTGCTGCTGCTGCACGTGCACAGGTGAAACACAGCGTGTTTTTACCATCATCACTCTCCAGGTGAATCAGAGTCAGCGCTAATGAAGCTAACAGAGACTCAGTCTGAGTATATGCTGTTACACAGTTTAAAAACACACGCGCTCACACACGTGGCGGACTCACCTGAGAGTTCTCTGAGCAGAGCTGGATTCGGCGTCTTCATCCTTCCCCTCGTTCCGTCTGTTCCACCGCAGAACTTTGAACTGGAAGCAGCCTATTAAGACCAATTAACGCGTTTGGCGCCTGACGTCACGCACCTGTCGCGCTGTGATGCGTTCAATGAGAGTTGTAAAAAACAAATTCTTCCTACGGCTGAAATGTTCGTTGCCTTATTGATCTGTGATCGACTCCTGCAGGAAACGATGAGGCCACTGTTTATTTATTTTATTTTATTTTATGCATCTCAACCTGTTCATGTCCTGGCACCGCGTGAACGTGGAGGTTGGGGTTGAGGTTGTAGATACAGTAAACAGGTAACTGACCTGATTGGTTCATCTCAGCACAGATTCATAACTCATACGGTTTTATTCTGATTTAATCTCATTCAGTGGATTCTTCTTCTTCCTCTGTGCTCATGTTCTTTGGTCTCATCCTCATTTTATTTGGTTTTCTTTCTTTCAGTAAATACTTTGTAATATTGTTAATAAACATGTTATATAAATAAAGTTGTTATTGATTTCCTGCAGCAGGAAGTGATCAGAGCAGAGTGTTCAGTTGATCAGAGGTTTGTAAACAGCGAAGCAGCAGGTGATAAACACTGAGGGTCTGAATACTTCCTGAATGTTCATCATCCTCACCATTAGTTTCATTTCCTGTTTGGAAAATAAAAGCCCTTAAAGGAAGAGTGAAGGAACCACTCTCTCTTCACCTTCATCTGTCTCTTTCTCTTCTCTCTCATCTCTTCATCCTCTTCACCTCCGTCTCTCTCTGCAGCAAATTCAGACCAACCAGCAGCGAGCAGACCTGAGTCATGTGACCTCCGTCTGCGATTCACAAAAAAGTGATGCAGCGATGACTCACTGCAGTCACACACACACACAGCTGTAGTTTGTGTTACAGCCTCAACTCTGTTTAACTGTGACATTCAATATTAAAGAGTATTTAAATGTCTGAGCGCGCTCAGTGCTGCTCCTGTCTGTCACAGTTAACTCAGTGGTTTTACTTTAACAATGGTAGTTTGTTGATTAGAGCTGCAGTCACTGCTTCAAGTGAAGCCACGAGTTCCAGTGGAGCAATGAGATTCAGCTTCTTGTTTTTAATCTCGGGTCCTGACATTACTGTACGTCACTGTAAAGACAAACAACCAATCACAGCCTGACGTTAAAGCTGAAGCCATGAAAACACATTCCTGTAAACCATGACCTAGGTCCAGGTCCAGGTCCAGGTCTGAACTCTGTGTTTATGTTTGAAGGACAGAAGAAGTCAAAATAGAAAAGGACAGAAGTCAGCAGGAGACAGGATGAAAAGAGGAAATAAGAAGCCACAGAGACTCGGGTGACTCGTATTGTTTATGTCGGTGGTTTGATTTCTATATAAAAACAGTTGGCACAGATCAGTCAACCTGACTGGTTTTACATTCAATCTTCAGACAACAGAGACAGAAAACATCAGACTCCCTTCATCTGGTCGACAGGCCACATGACCTGCTGCTTCCATCATGGCCGCTCTGCAGACATTTGGTGTCAAATGAAAATCAGTGAACTCTGGTGACTGAAGAGTAAGACCTGCTGCTGTTATTTCTAGTAATGGATCATTATTATCTGATCGTCGATGATTTCATCATCAAGACTAAACTTCAGCTCAATCACAAACATTAAGACCGGTTCAGATAAACACCTGGTTCCAGTGTTCAGGAGATTCTGGACTGAGCTGGACTCAGTCGTCTTCACTGAGAACATGAACTAAACCTTCACAGGTTCTGAAGAGTTCAGGTTACAGTGAAACAGAACTTCTTTGACCTCTGACCTCTGACCTGCACCCACCTGTGTGATGTTAAACTGACCTGACAGTTTGACAGTTGGTGGGTAAAGTCGTTTCTCTCACTGTGGGGGTCTGAATGTTTTCTGTTTCTGTTGCCGACGCCCCCCCAGGTAAAAAAGAAATAAATGCCTTCCTGCAGCAAAGACAGACACGTTAAGCTTTCTTCAGCTATGTGACTAAAACAAATAAGGCGAGATCATATGTAAGGTTGCCATGGTAACTGGTCTACATCCACAATGGTACAATCAGGAGATACTGTTGGTTTTGATTGACAGCATGCAGTTAAAGTGAGCTAGTGTCCTCATCTCAGTCTCTCTTCAGCAGCAGGTCAAAGGTCACGATCCATCTGACTGTTGGTCAGACTGCTCATCAGTCGCCATGGTGACGGCGTTAACGCTGCAGGTGCAGCCTCTTTACATTCAGACCTGAGCGGGTCGATGGCTGCTGGGCGAGTCTCATTAACAAATACTGTGGTCTCCTCTCTCTCTTTTTTCTGTGTTCTTATCTTAACGATCCAGATCCACAATCCTGTTTCCTTCATCATTCTCTTTGTCCTCATCTTTCTCCTCCTTCATTTTCTCTTCCTCCTCCTCACTCTCCCTTTCTTTTTCCTTTAACTTCTCCAGCTTCTCCTCCCTGTCTCTCTCTCTCTCTCCCTGTCTCTCCCTCTCCCTCACTCCTCCCTGGTTCTTCGGGTCCTGAAACACCTCGGTGAAGAAATGTGGGTCAGCGTTGATCCTCAGCATGTCTGCACTCAGGTGGGCGATCAGCTCCAGTGCTCTCTCCCAGAATGCATCGCGGCTGGACTCCACCAGGAAAGGTTTCACGGGGTACGAGATCTCGTTGCCCAGGTAGGAATAGGCCAGGTAGAGGCAGGTGAGGAAGGTGGCGTGGAGCTCCTGCTCTGAAGACGTGTCCTCGTCCACCGCCTCTCTGCACAGCTGGTACACAAAGACTAGACTGGCAGGACTGATGAAGCACTGGTCCTAAGGGGGACAGGAGAGGACGAGTAGTAGTACAAGGACAGAAACTACAGTACTGATACTACAGACCCAGGACAACTAATAGTACAACAGAAATAAGAGGACTAATGTGCAGAGACAGAACCAAAGGTAGTATCAGTGCTAGTGAGAGAAGAATAGTACTAGAGAGAAAGGACACAAAGGTTAGGACTAGTTACAGAGGTCTGGGGGCTAGTTATAAAGGACTGAAGACTAGGTGTAGAGGACTGAGAATTAGATGTGAATGACTGAGGACTAGTTGTAAAGGACTGGAGAGTCAATACAACAAACAATCAAATCAAACACTGACCTGCCAGCCTTGAACCAAAAGTGCTCGGTCGACGTTTCTGAACCAGAGGATGACCTGATTGGACGACAGCTCCTTGAGTTTGACACAACGACGACAAAGAAAATCAGAAAGACAACGAAGGAGCTCGCCTGTTGATGCCTGAAGAGGTTAGGAAACAAGGAGACAAGGAAATAGAAAACAAGGAAACAGGAGACAGAAAGTTTATAATTAAAACTCATTAAAACTTTTTGTGAAATTAATTTTGCATACACATCACCAGATGTAACAAAAGTCTTAATACATGTAAAAACTGATTCTGAAGAATATCTGAACACAGCAAGAAAGTTCAGTTACATAAATATGATTTGAAAGATGAAGCATAGTGTGAATTTTCTCGGATTATACTTTTAATACATTTTCTTTCATGTTTCTGTTTCTGATCATGTGCTTGCCTTTAAAACCGTGGGAAACATCTGGATCAGAATAAACTGCCCTGATGGCAGCGGATACATTTGAAACAGATCAATTCAATTCTTTGTGGTCACGTGTTTAAACCCTCGGATTTGATTCATATTTCAATCCTGACCAGAAACATACGATTGAAAATGAAGCACGCGCGCGCTCACACGCGCGCACACCGACCTGAACCACAACCCTCCGCGGTGAGATGATCAGGTCCGGCCTGCCCTGCTTCTGGTTCTGGGAATGATCCGGGACGGTGGGGACGGGTACCGGGATGGGCCCGTGTCTTTGCCCGGCTTTCAGCGCTCTGTGGCGGCCGTCGGTGGCCACCTGCTCCCGCTGCTCCCGCTGCACGTGCCCGGAATCGGACACCGCGGGTTTCACCTTCTTCCCGCCCTTCCTCTTGGCTCGCGCGGCCACCAGGCGTTTCTTCCAGCTGAGCGCGTGCAGCAGCACCGGGTGCCGCTTCTTCTTCTTCTTCTTTCCGTCCTTCTCCTCATCCTCCTCGCGAGCCTCCAGCGGCTTCTGTACCGCGAGCTCCGCTAGTTTATCCGGCCCACGAGCCGCGGCTTTCCGCGAGCCCGGAGACAGAGACAACACCGTTCCCATGACGACAACTGGACCGAGCGGCGCGAGCCTTTCTGCGGCACCGATGGAGGAGGAGGAGGAGGAGGAGGAGGAGGAAGAGCTGAGTCCCGTCTGTCCGATCAAACCTCAAAGATTAAAAAGCATGAAGATAAAAGAGAAACTGCGGCTCCATCACTGCTCCACCTGTCTGTCCGTCTGTCTGTCCGCACCTGTCTGTCTCTCTGTGACGCAGACTGAAGGAATGGACGGGAGGGGGCGGGGCTGCTGCAGAATCTCTGTCCGTGGTGCTGAAACTGATTAAAGGAGCATTTCATCATTTTCAGACCAGACTGCATCACTACATTACCCACAGTGCACCTGGACCTCTGTCAGTAGGTCTGATGTTTTCAGACCGGACTGACACTGAGTCAGCTGACGTCACCTGAGGACACCTGGAAACACACCTGAGTTTGTGATTGATCCTGGATCAGATCTGATCAATAACATCAGCTGCTGTGTCTCAATCAATTCATCTGTTCATTATTCATTAAAGTGGAAACTGAATCTGTAACTTACACACTCCACACGACTGGACTGATTGATTACTGATTGATTATTGATTACCTCTGCATGCTTTAAAAACACAACCGTCATGTTAAACTGTTGAATGAAACTCTGCATTTCCTGTGGATATTTCACAATAAAAGCCTATCAGAGCAGCTGAAAGACTTTTATTGTGTAGAGTTCACAGGAAGCAGCAGTGATGTCAGCAGTGATGTCAGCAGGAAGAGGAGGAGATCAGGAAACAAGAAGGATTCTGGGAAAAATAAGATCAAACAAAGATTAAAAACAGATCAGAGATGAATTGATTAACAGAATAAATCAATAATCAGTTTGAATCAATAATCAGTTTCTGTTAAATATCAGATGAATTTACTGCTGAAGCTCGACTTTAACTCAGTGGAAACACACACACACACACATTAACATGGTTCATTATCAATAATATTAATTCACCTCTCTCTCTCATCACACTGTCAGGCAGTGTCTCTCTACCCCCCTCTGTAAGTAAGTGTGTGTGTGTGTGTGTGTGTGTGTGTGTGTTTGGTGGGTGGAGCCTGTGGCAGCAGAAGGTTCATTGTCTGAGGAGGCAGAGAGAGAGCGGGAGGAGGGAGGGTCAAGCGAGGTAGACAAAGACTGCAGCTGGAGGAGAGAGAGAGAGAGAGAGACAAAGAGGAGGGAGGCCGACTCTCTCTTTCTTTCTTCATGTGGGGGAGGAGAGGGGGAGGATTAACTGATCCGACACACACAGCACACACACATTTCATATTAACACAAACACTCACACACACACTCACACACACACACAACGACGACACAGCGGCAAAGACTCATCTGGATCAGCATCATCATCCTCATCCTCAGCAGCAGCAGTGAGAGGACGAGAGACAAAGAGAGAGAGACACAATCTGCACCAAGAAGAGAGAGAGAGAGACAGGAGGAGAGAGAGAGACAGGAAGAGAGAGAGACAGGCCTTCTCTGCCTCGACCGCCCGGCTCTGTTCAGACTGTGATGGCCGACCACATGTTCCTGCTGCTGAGTGTCTGAGTGTGTTGTTGTAGGTGGGTGTGTTCGGTCTGCTCCCTGTGTGTGTGTGATGGGGAACGCAGAGAGCATGGAGAGCCAGCTGGCTGTGATCCGGTCCAGAGCTGCACCGGTTCGACTCCCAATGCCGGATCCAGCCGAACTGGAGGAGAGGTTCTCCATCGCACTGGTGAGTACACAACACAGACACACAACACAGATATACACACACAGACACACAACACAGACACACAATACAGACACACACAGACACACAATATAGAAACAGAAACACACACACACACACAGACACACAGAGGAGACATGTTGTAAATCTACAGATTAAACTATGAATGAATCAAAACGATCAGAGAAAAACAAAAAGGTCTGATGTGGTCTGCAGGTCTGATGTGAACTACAGGTCTGATGTGGTCTGTGGTCTGCAGGTCTGATGTGGTCTGCAGGTCTTATGTGGACTACAGGACTGATGTGGACTAGAGAGCAGCTGGTTAGAAGGGTCCAGGTCTTCAGTCTGTGATAAGTCTGAGATTCGGAGAGTCCCAGTTTTCTGACTCCAGGACCAGGATTACAGCCTGCAGACCAGCAGAGCTCCTGGTATTCATGGACTTCAGTTCTTCTGGTCTGTGTTGGACCTGTTGGAGGGTCTCAGAGTCAGTCTGGATGGGGATGACTCTGTGCTTGTCTGAGGTTCTCTCAAGGTTCTGCTGGTTCTGTCTGGTCTCTGTTCTCATTTGGTTTTACTGACTGCCATGCTTCAAACCGTCTGTTTACGCTGATGATGTAACAAACAGGGGCAGTTCAGGTCTGTCCCGGTCCAGGTCAGTCCCGGTCCAGCTGTTGGTTTTTGTCTCTGTTGGTTCTGGTTCATGATCATGTGACAGTTGGCGTTGGATCTGTGAGGTCATCGACCTCCAGAACTCCAGTGGTTCTGAGTGAAGTCTGGTCTAAGGTGTGGTCTAAGGTGTGGTCTAAGGTCTAAGGTTCAGGATATAAACTTGATACAGAAGACTGATTCAGGACCTGGATGGTTCACAGGTCTGACATTTGTCATTTTATAAAAGTCCTGAAGTAAAACTTTGTGCAGTGTTTTTATAAACTTCATTTATTCAAAATTTATTTAAAATTTATTTAAACTGTCTTTACAGACAAATTAAACTGTTGTTTGTGTTTCAGAATTCAATGAACCTGCCTCCTGATAAGGTGCGTCTGCTGCGTTCCTATGACAACGAAAAGAAGTGGGAGCTGATTTGTGATCAGGTAGGTGGTGTTAATAAAGTTAGAGTTTAAATCTGAATGTCTATGGATTCTCTGGTTTTATGTCTCAGGACATAATTACAAAAACTCATGTCATTGTCACTGTCATTATTTATTTAACAAAAACAAGTCCAACCTCACTGCTCACAGCTGCTGATCAATGTCATTGATGAACTGATCAGCATCAGTTTGACCTCCTCTATAAAAGCAGGTGTGGAGCGTTCAGGTGTGTGTTAACACACATCAGCAGTGATCTGAGAGGCACCTGCTGCTGCTCATCAGTCAGACCTGAATCTGAAGTCCATCATCCTACACTGAGAGATTCTTCACAAGAGGAAAACATCCAGGACAGTTATTGATCAGATCACTTATTGATCAGATCAATTACTGATCAGAACGTCCCAGAAAAACATCAGATTGTACAAAACCCCAGAGCTGCACCTCAGACTGACCTCAGTTCAGTGTTACAGTTCAGGACAGAACAGTCAGAGACTGAACAGATCTGGCCTGTTTGAAGGGTTGTCAGGAGAAAACCTCTTCTCTCTAAAGAGAACATGGCAGCAGGTTCAGGTTTACAAAGTTACATCTGAACAAACCTCAGGACTTCTGGAACAATGTCCTCTGGACGGACGAGTCCAAAGAGGAGATGTTTGACTGTAACACACAGAAAACCAAACATATCAGCATCAAACACCTCAGACCAGCTGTAGAGCTCCGAGGTGGAGGTCAACCATGAACTCTTCTGTAGACCAAAGGATTCTAGAGTCACATGTGAGTCTGTCCAGCAGCTGAAGCTCGACTGAAACTGGGTCATTCAACAAGACAATGATCCTGAGCTCAGCAGCAATAGAACAACTGAAACAGAAAAGAATCACAGTGCAATGACCAAGTCAGAGTCCAGACCTGATCCAGTCAGAGTCCAGACCTGACCCTGACTGAAAGGCTGGGACCTTCAGAAAACTGTACATGAACTAGTGTTTACAAACCTCAATGATGTGACGAAGAGAAAAGAAGAGAAACAACGACGTGACAAACTGAAAACAGTTACTTTAAGTTACTGCCACAGTTACAGTTACTGCTGATAAAGGTGGTTCTACAGTCTAATGAATCATGAAGTTATTTAGTTATTTAGTTAAATAAATAATGATACAGTGGAATCTGTTGTTTTATACCTGAGGTTAAATTTAAATCATTTCAGAACCTGATGATTTTTATGTTGACCGGATACTAAAACCACAGGAGGCTGTAGTTTCTGTTTCACACGAATCAACAAACAAAGTGGAGATCAGAATGTAATGAATAATAAATAATAATAATAATGGACCCACAGCCTCAGAGACGCAGTTATACTTCAGATAGTACTGCAGTACTGTATTGATATCATATCAGAACTGTAATCACTTTGATCCACAGGTGATTGATCAGGTGACTGGTCAGGTGACAGCTGCTGACATTAGATCAGTCTCAGGAGAACCTGAGAATCCAACCTCAGACTTTGTCATAGAGTCAAGTTGATGTCACTTTATAAACTTTAAACCACAGAGTTTTTACAGGATGTTTGTTTTGTTTTTGTTTTTTTGAGGTTCAGGTACAAGTGTTGGGCGGGGCTTGATATCTGATGTCATTCTGATGTCATTCATTGTGTCTGTGTGATGTAGGAGAGGTTTCAGGTGAAGAACCCTCCACACACCTACATCCAGAAACTGAGAGGCTTCCTCGACCCGGCCGTCACACGCAAGGTGAGACGAGAAACAGAGAGACCACACATCTCTCCATCAGTTTCCCTCCAGGACCTGCAGAGGTGACTGTAGGTCAGCTATCTCACCTGTCTGTCTGTTATTAACCTGCCTGTCTCTCTCTCTACCTGTCTGTCTGCAGAAGTTCAGAAGACGAGTTCAGGAATCGACTCAGATGCTGAGAGAGCTAGAGATTTCTCTTCGTACAAACCATATCGGGTACCTGTCTGCCTGACCACCTGTTTGTCTGTCTGACCACCTGTCTCAGTATAACCTGTGTCTAACCTGTCTGTCTGTAACCTGTCTACGGTCAGGTGGGTCAGAGAGTTCCTGAACGAGGAGAACCGGGGTCTGGATGTTCTGGTGGAGTACCTGTCATTTGCTCAGTACGCCGTCACGTACGTTTCTCTCTGTGCTGCTCAGAGTCTTTCAGTGAATCCTCTTCTGTTCAGGTTTTATCTGAACGTTAACGTCTGTGAACACTCAGGTTTGATGGAGAGCAGTCAGAGGCCGGAGGAGAGGTGTCATCCATCGACTCTCCCTGGAGCCGGTCCATAGAGGATCTCCATGGCGACTGCAGCCTCCCCTCCCCGTCATCCTCCGTCCCCCGAGCAGCTCGACACTCAATCAGGTAACAAAGAAAATCACAAACAGATAAACTCACCTGACAATCTTCATTGTCTCTGACGACGTTTCTGTGCTCATAGTTCGACTCTGGTGACTCGGTCCAACACGCTGCCGAGTCGTCGAACTCTGAAGAACTCACGACTCGTCTGCAAGAAAGACGACGTTCATGTTTGTATCATGTGTCTGAGAGCCATCATGAACTACCAGGTAACAAACATTCAAACTACCAGGTCACACAAATTCAAACTACCAGGTCACAAACTACCAGGTCACACAAATTCAAACTACCAGGTCAAAAACTACCAGGTCACAAACATTCAAACTACCAGGTAATATTCAACATCACATTTGCCTGGACTGATCAGACCCTTCAGGATCATTTCTCTCTGTGACAATCCTGACCCCTGACCCTGAACCCTGATCCTGACTCCTGACTGCTGACTCCTGAAAGTCTTAATGAGTGATCTCCATCTTCCTGAGTATGGATTCAATATGGTGATGTCTCATCCTCACGCTGTCAACGAGATCGCCCTGAGCCTCAACAACAGGAACCTGTCGCGCCAACAAACCAGTACACAAAACCAATACACTACCGCCGCACCTAATAATAACAAACTATCATAATCAATAATACACAAACCATCACATCACTAATAATAATATTAATTACCACATATAACAATGCAACAATACTACTACACACATAATACCACGCATAATACTACTACAGAAAATTAATACCATTACAGACGCCAATTATCAACACATAACAACAAAAATTCACTCCATCTCCCCACCCCCACTCATCATCATCAGGATTGCGTGCCTGCTGAGCCAATGCGCCCGGTCATCGTGATGATATACCAGATCCCACCGCCCCACAACCCGCCAAAAACTGCAACACTGACTCATCGTGAGACGATCGATCGATCACTGATTGACTGACTGACCGATCGACCGATCAGACTGAACAATCAACCGACTGTCCCGATTGATTGACTGATTGATTGATTGATCTGTTGCAGGTGTGTTCAGAGTCGATGCGTTTTGAGAAATTAATGGAACATTTTAAAAACGAAGACGACAACATCGACTTCTTGGTACAATCCAAACTCTGTTTACTTCATCATAATCAATCGTTTCCTGTTCACGTCCTCCACATGGTCCAGAAAAGATTTTCATGTTTTATTGTGAAAACTTTAACTTTTATTAAACACAGTTTGACCTCTCTGTCTTGATAAATACTGTAAACTGAACATCTACTCACCTTTAATGTATACATATCTGTTCTGTTGCCGTGGTGACGGTGGCAGGTGGCCTGTATGCAGTTCATTAACATCGTGGTTCACTCAGTCGAGGACATGAACTTCAGAGTCCATCTGCAGTACGACTTCACCAAACTCAACCTGGATGAACACCTGGAGGTAACACAGTCACATGATCAGCTCTCAGCCAATCACAGCAGGGAAAGTATCACCCTGACTTTCAGTTCCTGACACACAACAAAGTGTGCCATAAACTCTTCACCTGTCTCCCCACCTGTCTCACCTCAGAGGCTGAAGCACACAGAGAGCGACAGGCTGCAGGTTCAGATTCAGGCGTATCTGGACAACGTGTTCGATGTCGGGACTCTGCTGGAGGACGCAGAGACAAAAACTGCTGCTCTGGAACGAGTTGAAGAACTGGAGGAGAACCTGGGCACGGTGAGACAGACAGATAGAGAGACAGACAGGTATCGTACCTGTCTGTCTCTCTGTCCTCCGATATCAGAAGATCTGCAGGATGTGGAGAACAAAGCAAGAACAGACAGATAGAGGAACAAATTACAGACAGACAGTCAGGTGTGAAGACAGACAGGTAGAGAGACAGTCATGTGTCTCACTGACCTGTACCTGTCTCTCTCTCTCACCTGTCCTCAGATGTCAGAGCGTCTGCTGGATGTGGAGAACGAAGCGATGCTGAAGATCGTTGAACTGGAGAAACAACTGATGCAAACCAACAAGGAGCTGGACCAACTCCGGGTCAGTGCTGTTACCATGGAAACCATGTGAACACCTGGTCACCATGGAGACAGAAAATGTTGTATATGATGATGTTAAGAGATAAATGCTAAAAGAACAGTCTGATGTTTCAAACAACATGGATATACATGCACATATATCTGATCAGTAAACACCCATCACCTGTTACCTGTGCAGTGACGTGTCGGACTGTCCCTTTAACACCTGTCACCTGTTACTTGTGCAGGAGGTGTATGCAAGCACCAACTCTCAGGTGCACACCCTGCGGCGGATGGTTCGGGAGAAGGACCAGACGATCCGGCGTCAGAGTCGTCTGGAGCGTCAGGCTCAGGAGGCGCAGCAGGCTGGAGGCCCTGGGGCTCCTCAACCCCAGAGAGGGGAGGGGGATGGGGGGGTGGCGGACTCCGCCTCCCCACCCTCCATCTAACCTGTACCCCCAGGTAAGGCCAGATGTTTCCTCAGGACAAAGAAAGCTAAGTGGAGACTCTCAAACAACCTGAAGCAGACCAGTTATAACAGTAACCACTGACTGAGTCGTGATGTTGATTGATTATTGATTGATTTCTGCAGCCCTGAGACTGTAGCCTATCACAGCATGGGACCAGGGATGGGCGGAGCTCCAGGCATGCCGGCCCCACCTCCTCCTCCTCCTCCACCACCGATGCCAGGCTCAGGTGGGTTTCAGCTCAACCAATCAGAACGCTGATGTGGGAGAAACTTTCAAAGCGAAACACACCTGTGAACGTTACCTGTGTTCTTTCTTTACAGTGTCCAACGGGCCATACCCTGCACCTCCTCCCCCTGCTCCCCCTCCCCCCCCTCCTCCCCCTCCTCCTCCCTGTCGGACCAGCGAGCTGTCCTCCTCCGTCCCCATGCCCCCCCCCCCTCCCCCTGTGGCCCCCCCTCTCCCAGGGTCAGGGGGGTCACCGACAGTGATCTTCAACTCTGGACTCGCAGGTGAGATTAAATTCATTCAGCAGCGTCGTCGTTCTTCTTCTTCTCTTCTTTAAACCCAGAGTTTTCTGTTTGAAACAAGTTAAATTATCTGAAATTAAATTAAATTAAAAACTAAAATTGATTAAACGCAGCCAATCACAAGCCAGAGTTCTCACAGGTAAATGAAACATTAACCTGTTGTTTTCTCTCTGACAGAGGGTCCACTCAAGTTATTCTGTGAGTTTACATTTTAATATTTCTACATTTATCTACAACCATCATCCTGTCTACCTGTCCACCTGTCCACCTGCTCACCTGTCTACCTGTCTTGTGCAGCGGTGAAGATAAAGAAGCCAATCCAGACCAAGTTCAGGATGCCAGTGTTGAACTGGGTTGCTCTGAAGCCGAGTCAGATCAACGGGACGGTTTTCAACGATATCGACGACGAGTCCATCCTGCAGGTAACAGCCTGATTAAAAACTTTATTTAAACTGACGACATCGATGACGAGTCATCCAGGTAGTAACCACTGAGATCTCCCTAAATGAAAACATCAGGACGTCAGAAGAGGATACACACATCTGTCTCTCCCTCTCTCTCTGACTGTCTCCCTCTCAGGACCTGGACGTGGAGGGCTTCGAGGAGCTCTTTAAGACCAAGGCTCAGGGTCCGGCTGTGGACCTGACTCTGTCCAGACAGAAACTTCCTCACAAAGCTCAGTCCAAAGTTTCTCTGCTCGAGGCCAACAGAGCCAAAAACCTGGCCATCACCCTGAGGAAGGCTGGCCAGGGGTCAGAGGTCATCTGCCGAGCCATATCCACACGAAGGTCAAACAGAACCTGAACCAGAACCAGTATCAGTACACAGTACTTCCTGTCTGACTGAGAGTCAAGGGCCAGGTCCTGGATCAGGTCCAGATTGTGACCAGGAACAGGCGCACTGAATCAGAGTCCTGTATCTGACCCGTGTGGTTGTTTGCGCAGGTTCGACCTGCGGACGGTCCGGGTGGACTTTGTGGAGTGTCTGATGCGTTTCCTGCCGACGGAGGCCGAGGTGAAGCTGCTGCGACTGTACGAGAGAGACAGGAAACCTCTGGAGTCTCTGAGCGACGAAGACCGCTTCATGATGCAGTTCAGCCGCATCGAGAGGCTCAGTCAGAGGATGAGCATCATGACCTTCATGGGCAACATCACCGACAACGTCCAGATGTTAACCCCGGTAAGACAGACAGAGAGAGAGAGAGAGACAGACAGACAGGGAGAGAGAAAGAGAGGTGTGATGACAGACAGACAGACAGACAGGTGTGACCCGTCTCACTGAGCTGTGTGTTTCAGCAACTCCACGCCATCATCGCTGCTTCAGTTTCTATTAAATCGTCTCAGAAGCTGAAGAAAATCCTGGAGGTCAGTTTGACGTTCAAACGTCTGCACACACACACACACAGACTGTGTGCTATAGATCCAGGTGTGTGATGATGATGATGTAATACACCTGTTAATGTCGTAGATCATCTTGGCTCTGGGAAACTACATGAACAGCAGCAAGAGAGGAGCAGTGTACGGATTCAGACTCCAGAGTTTAGACCTGGTAACACACACACACACACACACACAAGAGGACTGGCATTAGCTTTAACATAATAACCACAGACAGAACTAATCTTCATTCAAGTGCAGTAAGTTATTTACCTGAGAGATATTTAGTGTCTGTGTGTGTGTTACTGTTTGTCTGTGTGTGTGTGTGTGTGTGTGTGTGTGTGTGTGTGTGTGTGTGTGTGTTGTGTGTTACTGTTTATCTGTGTGTGTGTGTAGCTCCTGGAGACGAAGTCGAGCGACCGGAACCAGACATTGTTGAACTACATACGTGGTGAGAGAGAAATATCCGACAGTGTCTCTGTTTTATAACGAGCTTCACTACGTCGACAAGGCTGCTGCAGGTGAGTCTGTCAGCCAATCACAGCGCTGTAGACACAACGGCATTTACCTGCATTTACCTGTGTTTACCTGCGTTTACCTGCATTTACCTGTGTTTACCTGCGTGTAGTGAGCCTGGAGAACGTGCTGTGTGACGTGAAGGAGCTGCAGCGCGGCATGGAGCTCACCTGGAGAGAGTTGTTCAATACAACGCAACACTCAAAGACTTCATCAGCAGGCACGAATCACGACTCAACAAACTGCAGGAGGACGCACGCATCGCATAGGTGAGGACACACATAGAGGTGAGGACACAGACAGATGAGGACACACAGACAGGTGAGGACACACAGACAGCTGCAGGTTGTTTCTGCCTCATGTTTTATGACAGAGCGTTTACCTGAACACTGTAAAACTACTGGTGTTAAATTGGTTAGCCTGTGAGCTGCGTACACTGTAAAACCAGCTCGATTTGTTTCTTCAGGACGCGTTTGAAGATGTGGTGAAGTTTTTCGGAGAGAGCTCGAAGACGATGCCGCCGTCCGTCTTCTTCCCCATCTTTGTTCGCTTCATTAAAGCCTACAGGGTGAGTAAACATGACTCGGCAGTGGCTCGGCCAGTGAACAGCAAGTCCAGAAACAGTTTGTTGTGTAGTGAATGTGTGTGTGTGTGTGTGTGTGTGTGTGTATGTGTATGTAGCTGGCGGAGGAGGAGAACGAGCAGAGGAGGCGTCAGGAGCAGATGTTGTTGGAGAAACTGGAACAGGAGGAGCAGCAGGAGGAGGAGGAGACAAAGGTGAGACCTCGACCTCTGACCTCCTGCACAGGTGGAGCGGTTTCTGCTGACACACCTGAAGTTTAAATATTCAGAGGTAGGCTGTGATGTCATCATCCAGACGATAGTGAGGGTAAAGTACATTAACACCCCCACAGTCTCCCTCCCACCGGGGGAAGCGGCAGCAGCAGGAGCTCATCACAGAGCTGAGACGACGACAGGGAAAAGACAGCCGCCATGTTTACGAAGGGAAGGATGGAGCTATAGAGGACATCATCACAGGTAAACACCTGCACACAGGTAATCAAACACATCAGATCAGGTGTTCTCGGTTTGTCCTCTGATTGGCTGGTGTGGTTTTGTCTTACCTGCAGCCCTGAAGCCCGTGCCCTTCACAGCTCGATCGGCTAAACGCAGCTCTCGGTTTTTCTGTGACCCCGCCCACACCGAGGATCACTAGAGAGAGAGAGAGAGAGAGACCTTACGTCAGAGAGAGAGAGAGGCCTTACATCAGAGAGAGAGAGAGACCCATCAGAGAGAGAGAGTATATATTATGTGATCATGTCTGAGGACAATGGCCACGCCCACTTCTAATCGATGGGACCAATCAGCACTTTGAACATTTCTGATCAATCGATGTGACCTGATGACATCATGATTTGTTTGTTATTTTATTGGTCAATTTGTCACAGACCAGACACCCAGACACCACCTGACCTCACCTGACCTCACCTGACATCACCTGACTTCGCCTGACCTCACCTGACCTGACCTCACCTGCAGCTTCTCACGAAACTCTGTTCAAACATCTGACAACTGAGTCTCGACAAAACGACGATGATGAGCAGATCTGAAGTCTGTCGGGTTAAACTCTCCTCCTGAGCTTTTGACTACATGATCACATGATCTTCCTCAGCAGACTCCATCTCCATGGTAACGATGGAACTCGTTGCTGAGAAAGATCATGTGATCATGCAGTCAAAAAGGTCAGACTCACCCACTGAACCCGGGTCAAAGGTCAGACAGTTCCAGAAGATCTCGTCTATAAATGATAAAAAACTAAAAACCTTCTTCCCTGAGCTCGGTGTGAAGATCCTGAGGTCGGCGATGAAACACTCAGAGAAACGACTTCGGGCCCAAACTGTGCCTCATTTTTTAAAATCGCCACTGAGGGCTACTGTAACGTTCTCTGATGACAGGTGGCGCTGTAGAGCAGCGTCCTGATGAGCTGCTGTCAGAACATAAGAGATAAACCAGGCTCTGAGTTCTGGTTCTGGATCAGCAGGTCTCTGGTTCTGTGGTTGTTCTGGGCTCCTTCAGTCTGTGTCTTTAACTGGTTCTTGTAGAGGGTTCTACTCCTTTCAGTACATTGTGTTCTACTGTGTTCTAGTGAATTTACTACCGCCTTACTGGAGCCATGGATACACAGAGTCTGGCAGCTGGATTTAATCAAATAGTGTTAAACGTTGAATTCTTCTCCTTCGCCAACAAAGTGTCAAAGTTCACAGTCCAAATCTTTGCCAAACTCTGTTTATCTGGGACTCTGACTTTCTCCAGTCACTGTCCTGACCCCTGACCCCCGACCCTCTCTGAACTGCTGCTGTTAGCCTGTTAGCTCGGACCAGAGCCGAACCAGCAGGAGCTGAACCACAGAGGTGAACACTGACTGAAGAGGGCGCTGCAGCAGAAAATTTAAACCAGACCGGACGTCCTCACCTGTTTCTGATGAAACTGTGGTAACATGACATCCGTCTGCTGGTGAGGCTCTGGTCAGGTGGTCAGGACACACCTGTAAAAACATGGACATATGTTCAGAAACCTGTATGGACCTGGACAGGTCTCAATAAGACTGGACAAACCTGAAGAGACAGGAAACAATGTGGACGCACCTGTAGAGATCAGGACTGACCCCGACCAACACGGTCATGGGGGGGCAAAGACCTAGACCTGGACCTGGACCATCAGGGATAAATCTGGACCTGAACCCTGATCTGTGGTTTCTTGTGGTGTCCCTGTGCAAACTGAAGACAGAGTCTGACGTGTCCGGTCCCAGCACCCTTGCTTCAACACCCCCCACACACACACACACCCCCACCCCACCCCGCCAACTTCATTTCAGATCTTCGACCTTCGTTTCAAGTCAAAATGAGACAAAAAAGTGAAACAGCACAACGTTTTCTACGTGTACATACATTTTCTAGAGGCTGTGTAGCGATGCTCGTACTGTTCAGTGTTTGTTGGTGGTGATTCTGCACTTGGTGTGTAAATAAAACACACCCTGTCCACATGATGCTGCGTCTCTCTCTTTAATACATTCAGCCTGTAGGTCACATTAACTGATAAACTACATTACCCACAATCCTCTGGGGAGCCTGGGCTGCAGGTGTTCCACATCAACAGGTCTGATGTATTTTCACAATATATTAAAGCCACAAAAGATCTGTTTCTGATTGGCTGTTGAATGTCTAAGTCACAGAGTCCTTGTTTCTGATTGGCTGTCAGTCACTTATTTATCTAAAGATTTAAACTACAAATATCAATGAAAATCAACAAGTTAGAAATGAATGACACCTGAGCTACATATTAATTTTAACAATGAATTCATGAAGTTATTGATTATTGATCGCCACACACAGTTGATCGATCAATCTGCTGATCACTTCCTGATCTGCACTGTGATTGGCTTCAGGATCATCCTGAGAATGAGGTTGAAGGTCGACCTTTGACCCCAAGTCCTGTGACCTGTAGATACACATACACACACACATACACAGGCTGTCAGCATCACCAGGTGTGTGAGTCAGGTGAGTCAGAACACAGGTGAGCAGTTGATGGACTCTCACCCTGAAGGTGTGTCCAGCCAGTGGCTGCTGTCTGCCCTCTGATTGGTTGAGGCCCAGACTGGCTGAGGTCACATAGAGGTCAGAGTAATCTGGACCTCCGAAACAACAGGAAGTGGTTTTCATCGCCGGGAGAGAGACCGTCTGCAGCCGCACACCTGAGAGGAAGTAACAGGTAACCTTCATTTTCATCATCACTTCATCCAGAGGTTCAGTCACAGGTAACTGCACCTGGTTTACATCACACCTGTTCACACCTGGACAGTCCTTCAGGTCATGTAACCAGTCTAACTAACTAGTCTAACTAATATAACTAACCAGTATAAAAAGGATAACTAATATAAATAACCAGTATAACCAGTATAACCAGTATAACTAATATAAATAACCAGTATAACCAGTATGACTAACCAGTATAAAAAGGATAACTAATATAACTAACCAGTATAACTAACCAGTAGCAGGGTCGATGTTGATGACTCGTCCTCCGTTGTAACAGGCGACCCAGAGACGACCTTCAGCATCAACTGTCATTCCGTCAGGAAGCCCCTCCCCCTCCTCCATACGGTACACCACACGGCGGTTACCTAGGCAACAACATTAACAACAACAGCAACAACATAACCAACAACACACAAAGAAACACACTCAGTTATAATTTTATCTCTTTTGTTTTGACAGCGGCTCAACATGACGTGTCTGTGTACCAATACACAGAGGTACTGCAGTAAAAGTACACAGAGGTACTCCACAGTTACCGATGTGTCCAGTGATTGAGTCGTAGTCGAAGGCGTCGACGGTCAGAGACAAACTGTCGATGTAGAAAAACGTCTTCTGATCCAAAGACCAGTCGAGTCCGTTAGAGATGTCCACCTGAGAGACAGACAGGTAGAGAGACAGACAGGTACAGAAAGACAGACAGGTCAAGGACCAGTCCAGCACATGAGATATATCCACCTGATTGTGAGACAGCTAAACAGACAGGTGATGTCACCTGGCTCAGGTGTTTGGTCACAGTGAGGTCAGAGGTCACAGAGAACAGTGACCCCTGTTGTTTCTCAGCCTCTGCAGGTCGTTGCTCCTTCCCCATCGTACCTGAGACACATCACACCGTTACCACGACAACACCCCACACAGGTAATCAGACAGGTGACCAGGTGAACACTCACCTGCCAGCAGCCGTCCAATCGGATCAACCTTCCCATCGTTTAGTCGGTTGTTTGGTTTGTCCTGATCAACCTCCACCAGCGATGTCATCATCTGAGTTGACCAATCAACAGCCACGATGCTGCGACCCACACCTGCTACATAACCACCTGACCTACGTGGAACCGCAAAGCCTACCATGTCACCTGTGGGCAGACAGACAGGTTAGACAGACGGGTGACAGGTGACAGACTGTTTCCTGCGTGCTGATTGGCTGACCTGTCTCCACAGACTGGATCTGATTGGTCATTGGACTCCAGCGGTGGATCTTCTGCCCGGCGATGTCGACAAACAGCAGCATCTGCTCTGACTCCTCCCACACCGGTCCTTCACCAATCAAAGTGCTCGCTTTCACCACACTCTCCACCTTCACTGATGACATCATCACCTGTCTGTCTGGACCAATCACTGAGCAGGATTCACCTCTCTCACCTGTACCTGTTTTTGAACAGACCACATGTTATATTACTACACAGTACTGCACTAAAATATACACTATAAAATACTACACATCTTATACTGGTATACACTGTACTGCATGAGCCCTGTGTGACTACACAGTACTACAGAGTACTACATGCATAACGCTATTATTACACATTACAGTACTCCTCACACATATCAAACACAATATACTGTACTTATCCTTTATGTAACTACACAGTACTACACTGTGTACTACATATTCCATATTAATTTACTGCATAGTCAAGTTACTAAATATTGATACACTACATATTATAGTACTGCATGCCACTATGTACTGTAAAACACAGTACTGTTACATGTAATACCACTGCATCATAATACTACATGTAGAGAGCATATGTTATACCTGCTATACACAGCTTATATAGAGTACTACATTCTATAACATGCAGTACTGTAGTACATGTACAGTATGTTGTCACAGATAATGCAATACTAGAGGTAGTACTAAATGTTACCGTTTACTTATTGATCTGTTTGTTTATGAACCAGGTCAGTTAACGCTTAAACACTTCTCTCTGTCGCCAGACTCCGTTAACAATCCGTCACTTTTTATTACTGCCTTGCTAATCGGCACTTGTCAGACCTGCTGGAATCTAACTACAGACGTTTTAGGAATCTAAAGGTTTTTCTACTAAATTCGGCACAAACACAACTCACGGAAGAGAACTTCATCTTTATAAAATATCAGCTTTTACGAACACACCACAGTGATTTCTACCGGCACTTTCTGAGTCAGTCCGCGGTGACGAGAGAAAAGAAACTGACTTTTATTCAATAAACCTTCTTCACTTACATCAACTACTACCTTCACTTCCGTAAACACACAAGAGCTTCAAATCATCAGATTTATGAATGGCGTCTGGGCTCGAGAGTCCGCTTGTTATTAGACCGCTGCACTTTCAGAACTTTAAACAGGTTTGTAACACATGTAGTACGCCTTCATGTACTCGTGTACTTCGTAGTTCAACAGAAGTCCCGAGCAGTAAAACCACGAGTAACCGTGTACTTTGAGTACAAATACATTAAAAACTCACCTGCAGCAGTAACTTACCCTCCGCAGTATTTCTCCGCGTATGTGTTGGACTTTCACACGGAGACAAGAAGTTTGTTTTCACGGTGCATCAGCTGACATGTGACAGCTCCGCCCCTCCCAACCGGCCGACTCCGACCAAACGCACCCGACAGGATAAAAGCGCAGACTAGGCAAAATGACTAAAGCTGATCTGATTTATAATCGATAATAAACATCGATAAGAGTCTTCAGTGGACAAATTAGACTCAAGCACTGATGACAACTGATTCATCTATAAACTTATTGATTAATGTTTAAGTAGCACATATTGATTATCAATGACACTGATTGAAACTTGTTTCAAAAATGTAAACATTGTTTTTAAAACGTGGTTAAGAAAAAGCTGTTTTAAATAAAGTTTAAATAAAGATTCAAGATTAAATAAAAAATTAAAGATAAAATAAAGTTTAAATAAAAATTAAATAAAGTTAAAATAAGGTTTAAATAAAGTTTAAATAAAGATTAAATAAAGTTTAAATGAAGATTCAAGATGAAATAAAGTTGGAGTGAAGTTTGCTGCCCCCTGCTGGAGAATTAAACAAACTCTCCACTGATCAGCCTCAACATTAGAACCACCACCTGACATCACGTGACCTCTGCTTATTCTGGTCATGTGACAACTGAGCAGCTCTAATGAGGAAGTCCACAGGGTGTGACTGAAAGCTCTGGAAACAGATTAAAGGTTGTGATGAGAATAACGTTTCCAACAGAAAAAATAAAGATAAAACCAAACAATAAAAAATAACAAACACAAGATTTAATTTAACAACTAAAGAAAAAACATCAGCTCCTCACACAGGAAGCTTCCTGTGGGTTTTTCACAATAAAACATCTGTCTGGTTCTCTGGCACAAAGCTTTTAATGTGAAGCTGCGGCAACAGGAAACGCTGGTTAACAGGAAGAAGGAAGTGAAGACAGCTGAGATACACCAGACAGGAAGTTATTCACCGGACAGGAAGTGATTCACCAGACAGGAAATGATTCACCTGACCTGCTCAGTGAACAGGAAATAAATCTGATCCTGACCCGAACAAACACACGACACAAACTAAACCTCAGAGAGTCAACAATGGCAAACGTCCGGCTCCTTCATAGTTTCAGTGTCCACAATATCAAAACAGAAAAGTTTATGTCAGTGAAGAAGAAGAAGATTCATCATCGTGTTTCTGACGAGTTACTGAGCTCCGATTGGACCATCTCTGTTTGGGGGAGGGGCTGGGGCCAAGACTGCAATGAAACAGTGGAACAGTAGAAAGTTCACGAAAAGGCAGCAACATGAGGTCAGGGGTCAGGGGTCAGGGCTGGAGTTCAAATAGAAACACAGAAGAAGAAAACCGCTTTAAGTCACATCAGCTGATCAATAATCAATCAGTCATCACTAATCATCTGACACTGACGCACATGAAGAAACCGGTTACCATGGTAACTCTGGTATCAATCAGAGAGTGAAGGTCACTTTTTGGCGGCAGACCTGTACATACACTGTGAATGGAGGATCACTTTTTGGCGGTGGTGGCTCGGGCTCGGTTCAGCCTGTCAATCAGCAGCCGGTCGGAGGCGGAGCATCGAGAGAGAACCGCCACCATCTCTGATTCGTTCTTGCGCTCGATGGCAGCATCTGCCGCCCCCTCCAGGTCACTGACAGGAAGAGGAAGAGAAGAAGAGTTACCTGAGAGGGTGGGGCTCACCTGTCTGATGATGTCGCAGGTGTTCTGTGCCCTACCTGACGGCCAGGTGAGCTTTGACCTTCTGCTCAGGCGTCACCTTGGAAACGTACTTCTTGGCTTCGTACTTGTTGTTACACTTCATGCAAACTTCAACAAACGCCTGAAGAGGAGACGCAGCTAAGACTCATGGGAAATGTAGTTCTAACACTAATCTTCATTAAATCTTTATTTAAAATACAGAGGTTAACAATATTAACTAGGGGGCGGGGCTTCTTCTTACCAGGTAGCCAATAGGAGACTTCTTGCTCTTGGAGAACTTCTCTAACTCCTCCCACTCCTCCTTCTCTGCCAGAGACTTCAGCTTCAACCACCAATACCTGCACAGGTGAGACAGACAGGTAAGACAGAGAACAGGCAGACAGACAGAGACGGACAGGTATATCATCAGTATCTGTGTCACCTGCTGAGGACCTCACCTTTTATCAGGTACTTTGAAGTCTCTGTAAAGTTGTTCAGCCTGTTTGTGAAGTCCTAACGCCAACAGAGCCTCTATGGTCGCCTGGAAACAGGACACACAGGAAGTGATGTCACAATCTGTCCACCTGTAAACAGTCCCAGTAGCCCCGCCCCTTTATCTACCTGTAGAGACAGTCCTAGTAGCCCCGCCCCCTTCTCATCATCCAGTTTTCGTTGAAAACGAAGGAGACGCATCTCGTCCTCTGTGGCCTGGACAGAAAATATTTTAATTCAATCAGAATAATGGAGGTTAAAACAGGTCCATCAGCTGTTTGTTACTGAAACGACCACACAGGTAACAGGTAACCTAACAGAATGAATACAGTCATTAATCAGAACACAAACTGTGTGTTACCTTGGCAGCAAACTCGTTCTTGGCCTTGTTGTACTCGTCGACAGCGCTCTGCAGGAGAGACAGACGGCTCTCTAACCTCTGCAGAGAGACAGACAGGTGATCACAGATGAGTTGGATCAATCATCTCAGAACCAGACATAACCTGTTAACCTGTCATTACCTTCTCTCTGTAACTGGCAGTGACGTAGTAGTTGGCGAGCTCCTGATGGTCGTCGTCCTGATTATAAAGATCCTTCAGAGTGTCCTGTTCCTGCAGCTTACAGAACTGACCACAAATCAACCAATCGATCAATCGATCAATCAACCACAGGATAATCACTGTTTTCCTCTGGTCTATATACAGGTGAAGTAAACCAGCAGGAAACTATAGGTAAACCATAACTACATCACACAGCTGATGAAGGTGAAGGTGAAGGTGATGATGGTGAAGGTGATGAAGACTAAGGTGCGTACCTGTCTGTAGAGGCTCAGAGCGACCGGCTGGTTCCTCAGAGTCATGAAGAAATCTCCTCTGTTCATCTCGTTCTTCAGGTAACTGACAACTGTGTACACTGACAACACACAACAGGTGGATCTGTCAGTGACATCTGTTGTGGAAATTTTCAGCTGCATGGTGAAGAATGAAATAGAGACTTCTGCTGGCTGACAAAGTTTTATTTTCCTTGCAAGAAAAAGGTCAGTCACCACCCGAGCGGTCAGGAGATGGCAAAAGACCCTGAACATAGGGACATCTAGACCTTTATACCTGAGGAACACCCCTCAAGGGGAACAAAGGGTCCTTGATCTTGTTGTTCCTTGGCACCCCTTTGTCTGCCACTAGAAGTGGCACCCCACCCCTGGGGTGATCTTTCACACCTGGGGCATCCCACAGAATCCACATCCCGATGAGAATGTAAACAAGCAAATGGTCTAGATGTCACAAATGGTTACAGGTAAAGAAATTTACCACTACACATCATCGATCTGTCAGACAGGTAGGGGGAGGGGCCAACAGAGACTCACCCAGGTCTGTGTCCCCACTCTCCACAGCTTTACTCAGAGCCAACTGACTCCTCTTCATCTTCAACAGCAGAGGAACCTGTTCTCCAGACCGAGCCTCGAAGTCCAGCAACTGAAACACAACAATACTACCTGAATACAATCTGAATACTACCTGTAATACTACCTGAATACTATCTGCAATACTACCTGAAATACAGTTATATCTAAAATACTGTGATACATATAATGCAGTAATACTAAAGTACTATAAACACAGTGACTTCCTGTATAAACACAGTGACTTCCTGTGTAAACCCCAGTGACTTCCTGTATAAACACGGTGACTTCCTGTATAAACAAAGTGACTTCCTGTATAAACACGGTGACTTCCTGCATAAACACGGTGACTTCCTGTATAAACACGGTGACTTCCTGTGTAAACCCAGTGACTTCCTGTATAAACACGGTGACTTCCAGTGTTTGCAGTACTCCTCTGCATGTGCAGCTGATTTAACTTAAAATCAGGAGGACTGTGGCTGAAGTTCTGCAGCTTCTGATTTCTCCGATTTATGGATTTGTGGAGGTTTATTAGAGATGATGATGATGATATCCTCAGGAAGTGGAAATCACTGACTCATAACCTGTGTTTCATGTCTGACTCAGGTAAAAAGTTACCTTGATGGCGAGCTCGGTGCGTCCACATTCATAAGCTTTAGCTGCGATGTGAGAGTAAGAGACACCAGGTGAGTCTCCCACCTTCACACACACAGCTCGAGCTATGGCCTCATCTGATAGGTCCTTCTGCTGCACCTGGACCCGCCCACAGACACATCACACAGGTGAGTTTTAAAGGTGACGGCTTCATACTTAACAAATTATTATATAGGATGGAGTCTGATGAGACTGACAGGTGAGACAGGTGAGGATCAGTTTACCTTGCAGGAAGCCCAGTGTTTCAGGACTCGACTGACTCCCTGATAATCAGGTATCTTCAGGTAACGACAGATCTCTATCGCTAGCGGATAAAACTGTCGATATACCAACCTGAGAGACAGGTACAGAGAGGGAGACAGGTGAGAGGTCTGTGTCACAGGTACAGAGAGAGAGAGACAGGTTGGTTGACTCACCTGTCTATCAGAACTTGGAGAGTCATCTGTTTGAATCTGAGGTCAGAGGTCAAGGAGTTTGTCACCATAGTAACAGAGTGAACCGTTTAATTAGGAGTCTACCCCTTAAACACAGGAAAACTACATCTCCCATGATGCACCTGTGCAGCGTGAGGATACTGAGTGTGTGTGAGTGGCAGACCTACGCTGCTCTCTCTGACGGCGTTCAGGACTCGGAGTTCTCTGCAGGTCGTCACAAACTGATCCGGACTGAAGTCCGTCAGGAAACACTTCCCGAAGGACGCTGCCTGGTGGACAAGACACACATTACACTGTGATGTACTGACCTCAGATCAGATTATAACTGACCTCAGATCAGACTATAACTGACAAACTGTGTGTTTATTGATTGTTTACTGTCTCACCCTGAGCAGGGATTTCTGGGTGTTGGTGTCGTACTCATGACCTGCCGCCTCCACACACTGTCTCACTGCTTCTCCCAGCATGCTTTGCTCCTTGATCTCCCTCAGGTACTCGTCAGCCTTCTGACTCGACTTCTACACACACACACACACACACACACACACACACACACACAAAAGGTGACAGAAATCAGAATCTGTGAGAGACAGACAGACAGACAGGTGACTGACAGACAGACAGACAGACAGACAGACAGACAGGTACCTCGTACTCTCGGTGGGCCTCCAGCAGCAGGGCTCCAGGAGCCATGGATGCGATCTTGAAGATGTCCTGACAGACCAGAGGAACCTCCTGCAGCAGCTCCTGATTGGTCGAGCTGATGATCCGGACTCCGTCCAGTTCTCCGACCAGAACGCACGGATCCTCCACGGGGAACCTGGGGTCAGGGGTCAAGGCTCAGACAGGGGTCAATGAGGAGAAGCCTGATGAGGTCACTACGGGTCAGAACCGGTTTAAAGGATACTGGACGGTGTCGCTGCAGACTCCGGCCACCATGAGGAGTCTGTCCCACATCAGCACCACGGACGGCTGCTGGCTCTTTGGTCTGCGACACCTGCACAGGTAGTGAGTGAGACAGACAGATAGACAGGTAAATCTGCAGACACAGGAAGTCGGACAGGTAAACAGGAAGTCAGACAGGTAAACAGGAAGTGGGACAGGTAAATGTACCAGATCATCTGTTTGGGTGTTGTCGTCTTTTTGGTGTCGACTTCACTCAGTTTCTCCTGAAAACGTACAAAACAAATCACCAGTCAGTCATGCACACCGACCCTGCCCCTTCAGGTAAGACATCTGAGAGCTGATTGGACTGAAAAGCAGCCCACCTGGAGGTGGGAGGAGCCTGTCCACAGGTGTCCCATGTCGGTGAAGAGAGCCAGGTACTTATAGCTAAAGGACACAGACATGTGGACGATGTTTCCAGCCTGAGGACTGAGACCTGGGGGACACTGAGAGACAGACAGGTGAGGTTAGATACCTGTCAGTTTCTCCACCTGTCTACCTGTCTAACTGCCTAATTGTCTCATCACAGCAGTGCAGGACGTGTTGTCCAGGATGAAGAGTTCAGGTCCATTAGACAGGAGGACTTTAGTCTGACGGACGGTCCTGAGTGAGACAGATGGCTTCCCCTGCAGACCTGAGGACAGACAGGTGGGAGATAGACAGGTGAGAAACAGACAGGTCAGAGAGAGAGACAGTTAAGAAACAGACAGGAAAGAGACAGACAGGTGAGTGACAGAGATGTAAAAGAGACAGACAGGTGTACAGATGTTACCTGGGACCTCAGGTAACCTGCGGAGCTTCAGTTCGTCGATATTGGTTGCCAAGGTGAAGCGGGAGGAGCCTGTTACTATGGCAACACCTGTTCCATAAGGAGAGTGGAATACTTTGGCCTCCAACACCTGACTCTGGACCACTGCCTGTTTAGCACAACATTACACTAGTTAACAGGTTAGTTAACAAGTCAGTTGACTAGTCAACTAGTTAAGAAGTTAGTTAACTAGTTGGCAGTTTAGTTGACTGGTTAGATAACTAGTTAATTGACTTGTTAACTAGTTGGCAGGTTAGTTAACTAGTTAACAGGTTAACAGACTGACCTGTCCCATGCTGAAGTGTCTCTTGAAGGATCCAAACAGGTCGTAGATCAGAACTGATCCGTCTTCCTGAACACACAACAACTCATCACTGACCGTCCAACCCAACTGCACCACAGGACCACTCTTCCACTGACAGACAGACGGGTCAGAGAGAGAGAGACAGGCTGTTACAGACTGTCCAGCTGATAAATGAGGAGAGATGTGAGGTCTGTGTGTGTTTACCTGGTCGACAGGTAAGGTGTGTGTGTGTTTACCTGGTGAACAGGTAAGGGGTGTGTGTGTGTGTGTGTGTGTGTTTACTCACAGGGAAACTGGCAATGGCGACTCCAGACGCTGAGTAAATCTCCAACTGAGGACGAGAACTGGGAGAACATCTGTGAGGTTCTCTGAGGAGAGCTGAGAGAGAGACAGGTCAGAGAGAGAGGTCAGAGAGAGAAAGACAGGTCAGGGAGAGAGAGAGAGGTCAGAGAGAGAAAGACAGGTCAGGGAGAGAGAGAGAGAGAGGTCAGAGAGAGAGAGGTCAGAGAAAGACAGGTCAGAGAGAGACAGGTCAGAGAGAGTGTGTGTGTGTACCTATTGGGCCTCCGTACGGAGCTACAGCCACCAAACTGTCTCTGAGTCCGTCTCGCAGGTACCAGCTCATCTCACACAGCTCTGTCTTCCTGTAAAAAACACCACCACCACCATGGAAACACAAAGTACACAGTCTCTTCTGTTCCACCAGACTCCATTTACATTTTTGTCATTTTAAAGTTGCTGCGCTTCCCAGTGACGTTAACGACACCTGCTGACCTGTCTCTGAACTCCGATGCTCATTGGTCGGAATCTTCTGCTCAGTTCGTCAAGACTATACCTCTCCTGTGATTACCTGTTCACCTGTTGTGTTTGTAATGAAGTTCACTCACCGGTTTGAATTGCTGTCTGCTAACAGCTAACGACAGTCCACTCACACACTGTGAAATAAAATATAAAGCTAGCCTGAAGCTAACATTAGCAGTGTCACATGACCAACAATGACGATGCTAACAGAGCTAACACAGACACATTAAAACAGCTCCAATAAAAACACAATCTGCTGTTGGATTTACTTAGATCTGCAGCGAGCTAACGGCTAACAGTTACCCTGTCCGGCTGCTGTTTGTGGTTAGCTGAGCAGCTAACATTAGGTGCTGAGGGACTGATAAAGCAGAAATGATCTGACCTATAAAAAGCTTCTCCCAGCGGGTTCCAGTTGGCGGTGATGAACGCCATGTTGTCTCCGCGAAGAGAGGAAAATATAAGATTCACTGTTAGCTTTAGCTTTAGCTTTGGCCCTGACAGTCAGCTGATCAATTCTCACAGTTCCTTCTTCTTCTTCTTCTACGCTCTAATGAGCTGCAGCTCTTTCCGTGTTCGCCCCCTGGAGGCCAAACCGCGCATCACAGGGAGAGAGAGTCACTAGAACACAATAAAGACGAAAATAAAATCTTTAAAAGTCCCAGAATAAAATCAGAGAAGAAAATTTACTAATTCAAATGACCTACATTAGAAATAATATGTTCTAATGTAGGTCATTTTCTTCTCTGAACAAAAACAACAACTAACATTAAAAAGAAAATCTTGTGTCGTCAGTTCATGTGGTAACTGTTCTTATGAATCAGTGAGTCAGATGTTTTAAACAGATGTTGTAAACAGATGATCAGAGTTCAGAGGTTGTTCTGTTGGGAGTTTCCTCTCAGACTGTGGGAGGGAATTCATTAAAATGAATAACATGATGTGAGTCTCTTCCTGTTTCCACCTCTGAACATGTTCTGTCAGTGTAAAGCACCTCAAGCACCAACTTAACCCTGCTGATCCTTTAACACTTTCCACTTCAGATCAGCTGAGCTTACAGTTCCACTAAAGGTTCCACTAAGGTTCCTCTGAGGTTCTATGAAGGTTATTACATGACCCAGTTTTAACCCTGACGTTCCCTCACAGTTCCTCCTCACAATATTCAAACAGCAGCTGAACTTTCCACCAGACTCCATTAAGAATCTGCCTGTTTTTAGGCTCCGTTTCAGTGTGTTCAGCTGTGAGCGTCAGCTCTGCAGAGGAACCTTAAATTCAGGCTTTTGTTAATGGAGTCTGGTTAGAAAACAAACAGGTTTAACATGAATAGAGGGCGAGAGACATTAACACACAAAGAGAGGAAGGGGGTGGGGGGTTCCTTCCAGATGACTTCACCTTAAAAACATGACAGCGGTCGAGAGACACTCGCTCACCCAGACTCTCTCTTTCTCTCTCTCCACAAACACACAGTGTCTTAAACTCTGTCGTCATGGTAACACACCCCTCCCCCCTGGGTGTGGTGGAGAGAGGCTGAAAACAACATAGAGAGAGAGAGTTAACCCTTTCACACTTCATCTGTTCGTTCAGTTAAAAACTTTTCATTTATTTTGTTTAATAACTTGTTGTAATTTAGGGTTTTTTAAATGTAGAATTCATTATTTATTTATTTCTATTTTATCATAAACTGAAAGTTAAAATTATTTTCATATTATATTTAATCTGTTTTCTTTTTCTAATGTCTCATTTTAATTAATTTCATTCACATGATATTGCTTCATTTTATAAATGTATTTAAATAAACAGATGAGTTGCATGATTTTACTTTATTGTGATTTGATTTTATTTTACTTTACAAGTTTTTATTTGTGTATTCTAATAAATCTATTTTACACCTGGATGTTTTATCATATATCATTATATAAGTGTTTTTATTTTTATTTGTTTTTGGTTGTTTCATAAACTTTCTGATTTTAACTGTTTGTTTTTTTGTTTGTTTTGATGTTTGTGTGTTTTCCTCTGACTGATGATTGATCCGACAGGAAACAATCAAAGTGAATTTAATCTTTTCACAATAAGAGTCTTTGTGCTCAGTAAAGGAGACTGATCTGTGGAAGTGAAGGAGTTAAAGGTGTGGACGTCGAGAAGTTTGACGGAAAATTTCTCTCTGAGCCAACCAATCAGAGTGCAGCACACACACACACACACAGAGAGGGCAGGCGAGGAGAGGCTCCAGTGTTTTTCTGCTCCAGGAAAGTCTTTGAAGGTTTTGGAGTTTTTGGAGTTTTTGGTTCGACAGAGTCATCATGGTGACCACTGAGACCCACCAGAGCCAGGACCTGCTGGTCCCCCCCCAGAACCAGGACCTACAGGACCTACAGGACCAGCAGGACCAGCAGGACCAGCAGGAGGAAGACCAGGCCTCCCCCTCATCCCCCCTGGCAGGATTTGACCCGGAGAAGATGAGTCAGGGTCCCGTCAATGCCATCACGGTCCTGACGCTACTTGACAAACTGGTCAACATGCTGGATGCCGTGCAGGAGAACCAGCACAAGATGGAGGTGAGAGGGGCCGGGCCACACCTGGAGACCAGGACCAAGTCCTGGACTGAGTCCAGGACCGAGTCCAGGGCTGAGACCAGGACCGAGTCCAGGACCAAGTCCAGGGCTGAGCTCAGGACTGAGTTTATTACAGACATGTTGTCCTGGTGTTTCTGACTCAGTGAAAGGTCACATGATCTGTTGGTGGATTCCTGACATGTTTGTGGTTCAGGGTTCGAACAGGCGTTACTTTAAACTCACGAACGTTTCCTGTGACGTCGTTGTCAGCTGCCAGAAAAACATCTGCTGTAAAACTTTGTCTGTCAGAGTTTAATTTTATCTGTTGGTCCGGTCTGAGCCCGTCAGCAGAGACATGACGATAATGAAACAGGGTTAGTTAGGATTAGTTAGCGTTGGTTAAAATGTTAGTTAGAGTTAGGGTTAGTTAAAGTGTTAGTTAGAGTTAGGGTTAGTTAGGGTTGGTTAAAGTGTTAGTTAGGGTTAGGGTTACTTAGGGTTGGTTAAAGTGTTAGTTAGAGTTAGGGTTGGTTAAAGTGTTAGTTTGGGTTAGTTAGGGTTGGTTAAAGTGTTAGTTAGGGTTAGATGTCAGGACTCTGGTTTAAACCCCTGTTTATAGATCAGGTTGTTTTTCACTGAGACAGGATCTAATAACACATTACAACAGGTGCAGTTTAAATACAGCAGTTTGTTACAGCAGAGGATTTAAACTCACAGCAACAAACAACATCACAGGAAATCTATAATCTATTATCTATAATCTATTATTATCTATAATCTATAATTTTCTGACATGGAGCGGTGTTAACCATGTTAACATCAATTTATCTAAAGTCAAACATCCCTCATCATAATGTCAGGACCCAGACTGATCTCTGGTTATTGATTGGTGATTGATTGATTATTGATTGGTTATTGATTGGTTGTTGTTTCAGGTGCACCAGGTGGAGATGGAGGGCGTGGTCAGAGGGATCCAGGCTGATATGACCAAACTGTCCAAGAGTCACAGTCACACCTCAAACACCGTCAGTAAACTGCTGGACAAGAGCCGCAAGCTGTCCGTCACCATGAAGGAGGTACGACGGCCACACCTGTCACCTGTCACCTGTCAGCTGTGGACCTACCTGTCTGTAGTTTTAAACGTCTCATGTTTCTGCAGGTGCGTGATAGGATGGAGCGTCAGGGCGTCCAGGTGAAGAAGCTGGAGGCGAACCACGCCCACCTGATCAGCAGGAACAACTTCAAAGTCCTCATCTTCCAGGTCTGTGAGACTGATACACACTGAGAGGAGGTCAGGGGTCAGAGGTCAGGGGTCAGAGGTCAGTGGATCAGTCAGGGACTCCTTCTCTCTGTCCAACACTGGTTTTCAGTCTTTGACCTTATTTGGTCGTCGGCTGCTGCAGTAAGTGAACTGGAAAACTCTCAGGCCGTCGTCATGGTAACACTCAGTAGAGACAGTTTCTATTTTCTGTTCCTGGTGGTGAAGCCGGACTCTAACGTGCTGCCTGGTATCTACTGTGTTTCTGTTTCTTCTCACTGACACTCAACATTCCCAGAATTCCTCACTGCACTGTGTTAGTGTGTGTTACAGTGTGTGTGTATGTGTGTGTTTGTGTGTGTGTGGTCCTCTTACTGCAGAGCTCTCGGCTCCTGGTCTTCCTCTTCCTTTCTCAGTCTGTAAAGGTTCCTTGAATGTTCTCCTAAGATTTGCTGAAGGTTCCTGCAGGATTCTCTCCAGGTATCTCCAAATATAACTGCTCTAAAGATCCACTGAAGTTTATCTGAGGTTCCCCTCAGGTTCTCCTCTCAGGTTCTCCTCTCAGGTTCTCCTCAGGTTCCTCTGTGGTTTCACGGCATTAGATTTCCCAGAGTTCTTGTGTTCTCTGCTTCAGGAGGAGAACGAAATCCCTTCCAGTGTTTTTGTGAAGGATCCTCCACCGTTCCCTCGTGATGAGATCCCAGAGGAAGGAGAGGAACCGGCGCTGGGCGTCATTGACGGCAACCAGTCGCAGGAGGGTGGGCTCCACACCATCGACCTATCATCTGACGAGGACGTCGGTCTGGAGGCGGAGAACGAGGAGGAGGAGGTGTGGCTTCACGACCTGGAGAATATGGAGAAGTCGAGGGCAGAGAAACTGAAACGATCTAGTCTGAAGAAGGTGAGAACCACAGACAGGTGTTCACACAGACAGACAGGTGTTCACACAGACAGGTGTAACCGTCTATCTCTCTCAGGTGGACAGTCTGAAGAAGGCGTTCTCGAGGCAGAACATCGAGAAGAAGATGACAAAGATCGGAACAAAGATCGTGTCTGTGGAACAACGAGAGAAGATCAAACAGAAAACCTCCAGCCTGAAGGTTTCACCTTTGACCTTCAGCATCCGGAAGGTAAAGGTTCCTCAAGGTTCTTCTAAGATAAGATAAGATAGACTTTATTTATCCCACTCGTGGGAAATTCACATGTTACAGCAGCAAGAAACAAGGGTGACCAAAATAGAAAAATATAAATAAGAAAGGCACAGAAGTAACAAAGTTAAAGTGCAGCAATCAGCAAACGTCCTGTCCAGTTTTCTTAGGTTCCTCCAAGGTTCCACAAAGTTTCCTGTAACATTACCCAAGGGTTTCCACATGGTTCAGCTGAGGTTCCACTGGAACACTCCTCTTAGTTTCTGTAACGTTCCCCTCAGGTTCCCCAAAGATTCTTCGAAAGAGGTTCCACTAAAGTTCCCTTAAGGTTCCTCCAAGTTTCCTGTAACCTTCCTGTGACCTCTGACCTCTGACCTCTGTGTCTCTAGCCTCGCAGCAGCTCCGACTCTCAGCCTCCTGACGCCTCCGCTCAGACCGGGGAGTCCATCACCGCTGAGGCCGACATCCAGGTTTCCCCGCTGGATGGCACCGACCAGGAGGTCCCCTTCACTGAGGTCCACGCCCAGCTGGCTCCAGCCGAGCAGGAGGAGAAACAGGAGGAGGAGATGATGGAGGAGATGATGGAGGAGGTGGAGGAGGTGAAGGAAGGTGATGTGTCGGTGGTTTCAGAGGGAGTCAGTCAGGAGTACGCTCTGTCCTCCACTCTGCCTCAGCAGGAGGATGGAGAGGAGGGAGGAGCACAGGCGGAGGAGAGGGAGGAGAAGGAGAAGGAGGAGGACTCCTAAACTACTTCTTCATATTCAGATAAACCACAAATCTGAGACCAGATTCAGTTCTGTACTCTGGTGAATCCTCTTCTTGTTTTCCTCTTCAGAGTTAGATGTTAAGATATGAAGCTGCAGCTGTTAGCTTAGCTTAGCATTAAGACTGGAAACAAAGGGAAACAGCTAGCTTAGCTTAGCATAAAGAACAAATACAGGGGACCAACTCTCAGAGGGAAAAGAAGAGGATTTATCTAAATGTGGAGCTGCTCCTTTAAAGTTCAGATTTGTTTGTGATCGATAGATATTTCTCTTTTATTGATAAAGCTCCACACACAGCTCAGATATCTGATCATGTGTATTGATCTCTTCACATGAAAACCAAGTTTTTTATGACGTTGGAGAATTTAATTCTTCTACTGATCTGAAACCTTGATGATCTTCATTTTAAAACATTCTTTCCACATTTACTCTTGTTTTCTGAAACAGCAGCTGACTGATCTAACTCTGATCACCAATGATCATCTGATCAATAACACTAAACATTTTAATGACCAATCATTATCCTGATGACGTTCTATCAAACACAGAACCTGGGGAACACTGAGGGAAACATGGTGCTAAACAGATCCGTGCTATAAGGTTCTTACAGTCAACCTGAGGATCCACTAAAGTTCCTCTAACATCCCCTCAGGTCTCTTAAGTTCTGAGGTGCTGCAGGTTCCTCTGACGTTCCACTAAGAACCTTCCAGTGTTCCTCTAACATTCCTCTAACATTCCTCTAACATTCCACTAACGTTCCATGAGCATCGTTTAAGATTCATCTGAGTTTCCCTTCAGGTTTCAATTCAGCATCCTTTAAGGTTCCAACGGCTACCAGACGTTTTCACGCATTCCCCAAAACCACAAAGGTTCTGGCGTTCTCCTAACATTCTCCTAAGGTTCCTGTCTGGTTTTCTGTTCTAGTTCCTCTCTCAGTTCAAATATCTTTTCCTGCAGATATAAACCATGTTCTCCTGACGTTCTCTGATTTTTTTGTCTGAAACATTTTCTCTGATCAATAAATTGAACCAGGTCATAGACGTCCTAATGACTGATTTCCATTTATCAATCAATCAGCTGATTGACAGGTTTGGTCTCCTGCAGTTTGTGTCAGTAAATGTTGTTTTCATTATTTTTTAATTGATAACCATCCTGATGTTTGTTTACTTACTTATTAACAACACGCAAGTATTAATATCACCCTGATCAAACTGATTGATCAGAAACAAACTGATCAGTTTGATCAGTTTGTTGTTTTCAGTTTTAACGTCACTGATTTTATTTTTATTTTATTTCAACAAATAATAAGTTTGTGCTGCCAAAGAACATTTCCTGTTTGACCTGTGTCACCTGTTAACCATGACATCACCAGGTGTGTGACACTCACCTGAACCCTGCCTATAAACATTAAAACGCGTGTAACCATGTTTCTGTCTGTTGTGTTTGATTTTATCTGCGGGACTGTAATAGATTACTGAGACAGTTACTGTTACTATCAGTGAGTGTAGTAATAACAGTGAAGAAATACTAGATTACAAGTAAAAGTCCAACAGTAACATGAACAGTGAATCTATATTTATTAAACTGAATGAATCAGATCAATAATAAACGCATCATCATCAAATAACGAACATGAATGTGAGTCTACTCACCGTCTACTCTCTGGTTTCTACTGACCCTGACCTCTGACCTCTGTGGGAGGGGTCAGAGCCGGGGAGTAGAGTGTTCTCTTCACTGGCCAATGGAAGGACATGGGGGCGTGGCTTTAAACCAGCAGACCAATGGGGGGAGAGAGGTGGCGGAGCCTGAGGCATCACTCCACATTCACACAGTTCAGTCTGAGCAGAGTACTGCATGTACTCACGGTACTACCTGTACTCAGCGTGGTACTGCTGCTTCTGTAGTACTCTGTCCTCCTCCTCTTCCTGCTCATCCTCCTCCTTCTCCTTCTCCTTCTCTCACTCCTCCTGCTCCTCAGATGGACTCAGCAGCGCCCCCTGGCCTCTCTCTGGTCTCAGTCTTGTCTCTGTTAGCATGTAGCTTCCAGGTGTTAGCTGCTGTGCTGCTAACTCACAGGTATGGTGGGCAGAGCTCTGTGAGGGACCGGTGGATCCTGCTGTGGCTCTTCTATGATGTCATCGTTCACCTCACACTCGTACGACCAATCAAGAACAGTCTGATTATTTTACTTGTTCTATTATTTATTATTTGTTTGTTTGGTCTGTCTGTAGGAAAGATCTGTTTGTTTATGGTTGTTTGTTTACAGGAGGGTCCGTTTGTTTACATGTCTGTGTTTGTTTACAGGAGGCTTGATTTGTTTACATGTCTGTGTTTGTTTGTTTACAGGAGGGTCCATTTGTTTACATGTCTGTGTTTGGGACAGTGCAGACATCTGAAGGTCCACTGGCTGAACTCTGTGAGTTTCAACTTCAACATTTAGATTCTGGTTCTTTATACTGGAGATACTGATACTGTCTGTCTGTCTGTCCACCTGTTTGTCTGTCTGTCTGTCTGTAGGGAGGGAGTACAGTCAGGCCGACAGTCGTTGGTTAGTTTCTGATCCGACCATCGTTTCCATAGAGATTCTGACCGTCGTCCTCGACTCTCTGCTCGCTCTGCTGCTCATCTACGCAGTACTCAACGACAAGTACTACAGGTAATACTAATGTACTACAAGAACATAAACTCGAACAGAAGACATTTACGAACTCTAACCTCCAACTCTAATAGAAGATATTCACGTATTTTACAGACACTTCCTGCAGATCACTCTGAGCGTGTGCGAGCTGTACGGCGGCTGGATGACCTTTTGTCCTGATTGGCTGATTGGCAGTCCTCACCTGAACACGTCCAGCTGGCTCTACCTGTGGGTCTACCTGGTCTTCTTTAACGGGGTCTGGGTGGTGGTCCCAGTCCTGCTGCTGGTCCAGTCCTGGTTCTCTCTGAAGAGTCTGCATACGCTCGGAACAGACAATGACATAAACAGGAAGAGGAAGTAGAGCTGAGAGGGTCACATGATGACTGATGAACATTAAAGGTTCATTTCACAGGATTTAACCTCAGATTTCAGCTGTTTCAGAACTAACTGATCATCTGTCATTGATCCTGTGTTTGTCTCTTTAAATAAACCAGAGTCCACGTTGGTCCAGTCTGAGACTCAGTCCGGTTCTTCAGTCCTGAACTTTTTATGCTGTGACAGAATCTGAAGAGTTAATGAGTTAAAACAGAAGAACAACAAGTCACATGATCCTTTGAAGATGATTACTGATCGAGCTGCACAATCAATAATCTTTTTATTGGAACTAAAACATGTTGCTTAATGTTTTCCATTCAAATCTGACATTTTGTTTTGTTTCATTCAGAATAAATAATCGTTGTAAAAAATGATTAAACAGTCCACTGCTTCAGATTGTCTCTTCTTCCTCTCCCTCCTCCTCCTGCTCCTGCTCCTCCTCTTCCTCTTCTTCCTCCTCCTCCTCCTCCTCCTGCTCCTCCTCTTCCTCTTCCTCCTCTTCCTCCTCCTCCTCCTCCTCTCAGCTCTTCTTGATCAGTTTGTTGACCGACATGAGGGCCTATTGGAGTCCGAGTCCCTTCAGAGCGCTGCAGGCCTGAATCTCCCACGCCCGGTCGGTGTAACTGGGGAGATCCAGCTGGGTGGAGATCTGAGGGGGGGTATGGACAGAGAAGGTGAGAGGAGGAAACAGCTCCACCTGGTGGCTGCTCAGGTGTAAAACATTTGAATTCGCTAGTTAAACAGGAAGCTTCCCTCTGTCTTCGTTCCTTCGCTCCCTCCTTCCCTGCTGGAGGCCCCTTGTCTCCTTTCCTAACAAGGGCACTCTCTGTCCTTTACTACCAACAACAACCTCCTTCCATCCTTGTTCCCTAAATGCTAAGATTCCTCATTCCTTGCTTCCTTCCTCTGATGTCTCCTTAGCCTTTCCTCATTCTCCAAACAAACTTCATCTGTAGCTATTTCCTAACAAGGATGCTTCCTCCATCCTTCATCCCTAACTGCAAAGATTCCTAACTGGGTCCAGGTCCTGGTCCTGGTCCTGGTGCCTCTTACCTCTCTGATGGTCATGGAGTTGGGCAGATCCTTCTTGTTGGCCAGAACCATGACAGGAACTCCTCTGAGCTTCTCGTCACTCAGGACCTTCTTCAGGGCCTTCTGGGCCTCGGGCAGTCGACCCGGGTCACTGCTGTCCACCACGAAGACCAGAGCCTTACAGTTGTCCAGGTAGTACCTGCAGGAGGAGGAGGAGGAGGTCTGGGCTGTTTCTGTTTGTTTGTTTTGAGAGGTTTGTTTATTTACCTCCAGTTGGGTCTCATGCTCTTCTGTCCTCCGACGTCCCACACAGTCAGAGACGTTTTCTTGTCCAGGTCCAGAGTGCCCACGTTGAACCCGACAGTCGGTGACGTCTCCATCACCTGTGGAGTCACAGGGAACCATTCACACCTGGACCCACTGGTCTGACATAAAGTCTGTACCTGAGTCTCACCTGTCCTGTCAGCAGCCGAGCCAGCAGAGTCGACTTCCCTGCAGAGTCCAGACCCATGAGGATCACCTGGACACAGGTGTGAACAAAAAGGTTACAGTACTGGACAATCAGTTTAGTCCTGATCAGGGTCTGTCTACAGATTTACAGACTAATGAAGTGAGGATCAATCAACCTGATCATATATTAAACCACCACAGACATCCGAGCTCAGAGTCTGACCTGGATCAGAGTCTGTGGTGGGTCAGAGTGCAGGACCAAGACTCTGACAGTCCTGGATTCTGAGCAGTAGAAGTAGTAGAAACAGTAGAAACAGATCACGCAGACTGTGATAAAGACACAGGAATAAAAACATGTTTGAGCAGATCAGAGACAGGTGAGGACACCTGTGTGTCAGGTGAGCTATAGGTGAGTTACCTGAGGACAGGTGGAGGAGCGAGCCTGGCCCATCTTTCTTCTTCTTCAGATTAAAAACAGTCTGACTGACCTGAGCTCAGAGTCTGACTGAAACTCACCTGTCTAACATCTCCCAGGTGTGTTCAGGTCCATTCACGTCATCAGCCAATAGCAGAGCAGAGACCAGTCAGTGCAGGTCATGTGACCGAGCGACAGGTCTGACTGCATTTTTGTTTAAGAGGCAGGTTGACGTTTTTTCATCTGTTCATCAAAGACAAACTGCTCTCTGTTCAAGCCCAAGATTTACATCCACATTTACATTTTACTGCAGCTGACCTCAGATCAGTGTTTCTATTCACATCCACAGCAGCTGTTACTGTTCTCTGACCTCAGATCAGAGTTTCTGTGTCATATACGGTCATATCAGTTATTAAACACTGAACCTGGATCAGCCTGGAGATCTGAGTACGAAAACAGTCTGAACCTGATCAGGTATCAATATGTCTGAGACGGGACACCATGTTGGCTCAGAGACTTTACATCAGAGGTTAAAGGTCGTTTACCTCGTCACAATACTGAGAGAAAAGGAGCAAAAACTTTCCTGAAACTTTCCAGGGGGATGAACTATAATGACCTGTACAGACAAACATAAACATGTTGTGTCATAAACAGACTGAACAACAAACAAACAGACATGGAGGCTGAAGTAAATGTTTAAGTACAGGACTCTACTGCAGGTCACAGCTGACTCTGAATTTATAATTTATCATCGTGTCTTATTATTTCCTGTGTTTGTCCTTCACATCAGAACAGACTGAATTTAATAAGAACTTGATATTAATGTTCATAATAAAACGGATTCATACAGACGTGGCGGGGGGGGGGCGCTCCTCCTCCAGGTCCGGCGGGCAGGAGGAGGAGCGGTGTCCGGTGAGGAGGGGTCTGTCTCCGGGTATAAAGCCGGCTCCTCCCGCCTCCTCCCTCCTTCTTCTTCCTCCTCCGACGGCTCCTTCTCCCTCCTCCTCGGTTCTTCTTCATCATGGGCTTCGGTGACCTGAAATCCGGCTCCGGCCTCAAAGTGCTGAACGACTTCCTGTCGGACCGCAGCTACATAGAGGGGTCAGTAGAAACACTAGACAACAGTAGAAACACAGTAGAAACTCCGCTGGAGTTCTGCGCTGCTGCTGCCGGCGCCGCCATCTTGGATCCTCGCTGATCTGATGTGGCTAACAGTTAGCCTACAGGCTGTTAGCAGTAATGTGGCTAACAGTTAGCCTACAGGCCGTTAGCAGAGTAACTGTTAAAATAAAACATGGCGCTGTCTGAGAGCTCGAACCGACGTTAGTTAATGTTTAGAGTTCATTAACGTGAAGGTGGAGGAGAGGACGGAGACACGTGTTAGCATGGAGCTACGTGTTAGCATCCAGAATGGAGCCACATGGTGCTAACAGGCTAACTGATGCTACGTGTCATCAAGTCTGCAGACACACTGCTGATACTTCAACTACAAGTACTATAACTACTGTAACTACAAATACTCTTATTGAAGATACTTTTTCTGTAAATACTTTCTACAGATCCTTTATTTACTACAAATACTTGAAGTACAGATTATTTTACTGCAGGTACTTTTACCTACAAATACTTGTACTGCAGATAGTGGAGTTATAAATACTTCATTTCCTTGATTGTAATTCTGGTTAATAACCCAATAGTTGAACCTCCGTGAGGCGTTCAAGTGAAATGGTAATTCTCAGCTCTGATCTGTGCCAGGTCCAGGTGTGTCAGTGATGACATCACACTCTGTCCTCAGGTACGTGCCCTCTCAGGCCGACGTTGCCGTCTTCGATGCGATTTCCTCGCCACCGTCGGCCGACCTGTGCCACGCCCTTCGCTGGTACAACCACATCAAGTCCTACCAGTCCCAGAAGAACAGGTGAGAGTGGTGATGTCATCAGGCGTGTGAGCATGCAGGTTTGTGGAGGCAGTGATGTCATTGTTTGTGCTCTCAGTCTTCCAGGTGTAAAGAAACCTCTGGGTCAGTATGGGCCTGCAGGTGTGGCCGACACCACCTCCAGCTCCGCCCCCGCCGCCTCCAAAGACGATGACGACGATGACATCGATCTATTCGGCTCCGACGACGAGGTGAGGTCATCAGAGGTGATGTCACTAATGAGCTGCCTGAATTAAGCCCTGGTTAAGGTTTGTGTTGTGTCTGACAGGAAGATGCAGAGGCAGCCCGGCTGAAGGAGGAGCGTCTGGCTGAATACGCTGCCAAGAAGGCCAAGAGTAGGTCACCGATTACAACCCATCGATCACTGTATTGATCTGTTAATGTCTCTGCTCTGATTGGTCGACTCTCTGTGATGATTATCCAATCACCATCTTTCGGCTGACTGTCTGATGGACACCTTGTTTACCTGACGGGAGTCTCTCGGTCTCCGTCGGCCGGTGGCTGTGGTATAGTGGTTTCCAGGGTAACGTGCTCCTCCCCCTCCCCCTCAGAGCCCGCCCTCATTGCCAAATCTTCAATCCTATTGGACGTGAAGCCGTGGGATGACGAGACGGACATGGCCAAACTGGAGGAGTGTGTTCGCAGTATCCAGATGGACGGCCTGGTCTGGGGACAGTGTAAGAATACTGCAGTAATACTACACACTGTACAGCAGTAATAGTACACAGAGTACAGCTGTAGTGATTGATTATTGATCAGTATCAGGTGTCAGTACAGAGCTGATGATGATCTATCTCACCATCTTTCGGCTGAAGACGTGATGGACTCTTATCGATCTGAAAACTCTGCAGAGAAATCTAATCAGTCTGGCGTGTATTGATTACAGTGCATTGATCAATAACTGATCAGCTGTATTGATCTGTCCTACAGCCAAATTGGTCCCAGTTGGTTACGGCATCAAGAAGCTGCAGATCAACTGCGTGGTTGAGGACGATAAGGTGACGCTCAACTGTAACTTCCTGTTTCCATGTTGTTGTTGTTGTTGTTGTACTTCCTGTTTCTTACCTGCGTGTCGTCTCCAGGTGGGCACAGACATCCTGGAGGAGCAGATCACAGCCTTCGAGGATTATGTTCAGTCAATGGACGTCGCAGCTTTCAACAAGATCTGAAAACACAAACGTTAAATCATGTCACAATAAAAAGCACTTCAACACAAACTGAAGTTCTGTGGTTCTTTCAGGTGTTCTCACCTCCAGGTGTCTCCACAGTCACCTGACAAAGCCTTTAAAGTATGTCCTTTAACAGACATTTTAACTTGCTGCACAGAAATATTAATGTTTACAGTCTGATTTATTTTTCACCCCATTGAAACATGTCTGTTATTCCATCATCATCCTTCTGTGATTATTAGTAACCTGGACAGACGGAATGTGAACTGATAAATACTAAACGTTAGTTTAAAACACGTTAAACTCACGTAAACAGGTGTACATTTTTACTGTGTAGTGGTTGTAGTTCCCGCTGTGACCTGTTGGTGGCAGCACCTCTGCTGCCGTCTCACTCTCCCACAGCCGGAATTCAAGACGCAGAAGAAAAATCAGACCGGAAACTAAACAGAGCGGCGGAGCAGCGCGCGGCGGAAGAAGCTTTTAATGTGTGAAAGTAAACAACAAATAAACAGCTGCAGGTAAACGAATCCATCGATTATCTTTTATTAAGTGTCCGCGTCACTAACCTGAACCAGTCAATCACCTCCTCTGTACGACCGCTGCTCAGCTAACAGGCTAACGGCATGCTAACAGCTAGCCGGCTGCTAACGCTAACAGCAGCTGTAACAGTGGAGCCACGTCACCAGCAGCGTCACCATGGTTACCGTTAGTCCGATTTAACGTGGCGTTAACCCAGGTTAAATGAAGCGGGTTCAAACTGAGTTTAGCATTGCTAGTTAGCTTCAGAGAATGAGCCAATCAGAGCGAGGAATGCAGCGGCAGCCAATCAGAGCGCAGGGAGAGCTGAGCTGTGATTAGTCAGAGCGGAGTAAACAAACAACAAGTAAACAATAGTAAAGCTCAGATCATTAATCTGTTTTTAACAATCAATAAATCTGTTGATCAACATGTGGGAGGATGACAGCTGAAACCAATAATCAGTCAGTTCATAGACAGGAAACTGATCATTCTTATAACTGACCCCCCCCCCGCCCAGACTCATGGACTCTCCACCTGATTCTCTCACCTGGTTACCGTTGGTTACAGCATGGAGCACTCTGATTGGACGGATACTTCACTGACTGCTCTGCCTCCAGGTGAGTTATCTTAGTCTGATAAAAAAAACATTTATCACTGAGTTTTAATCACTAATCAATAAGACTGATAATAATTAAAACAGAACGACTTTAATTAACTAATAAGATTAATTGAAGTTTAATCATTTTGCTTCATCAGCTGCTGATTTATGATCATTTACATTCGTGCGATAACGTCATCAGCAGGTGTGTCTCACCTGAGACATGATGTCACTGTTCTAACATATTAATCCCTTCACTGTATCTGTTATAATCAGAAACATGAATTTATCTGGTTACAGTGACAAACCGGTGATTGTATGAATCAGTGTGTGAACCAGGTGATGTTACCTGTGTTTCAGGTGTTCAGTCAGCAGCAGGATGTCAGACTCCTCTGATGAAGGTAAAAACTCTGAACACACAACAGATTCATTGACGATATATTTCAGCCTCTGATTATCACTGTGTGTGTGTGTGTGTGTGTGTGTGTGTGTTTAGCAGATGACCAGAAGAAGGCAGGGTCTGCCACCAGGTGAGTCTACCTGTCCATCATTTCTTACTCTCATTCCTCCACCAACCAAACTCTGTTCAGTTTTCTCAGGAATTTAAAAACAGGAAATCACTGAGTTTCACGTTTGATTTGTTTGTTTAAACATTTAATGTGTTTCCAGTTTTTTTACCTGTGTGATATTCAGGTGTCTCTGTTAGTGATTAATCAAATAAAATATTGATCTTCATAGATCTATTGGAAAATTAAGAATCAGATTTCTGCTGTTTGGAGACCAACAGTCCAAAGGTTTAGCAGCTAAGCTAACAACAGGGTTAAATAAACACTGACCTGAGACAGGTGAGTTCTCTGTAGACAGGTGACTTCTGTGTAGACAGGTGAGCCCTGTGTATACAGGTGATTCCTCTGTAGACAGGGGAGTTAACTGACAGACGACAGGTGTTCTCTCTGACTGACAGGATGTGGGCGGAGCCTCAGCCAGGTCCATCCAGGTGTCAGCCAAGCAGACAGGGTTATTGTGGATACTGCAGAGTCCTCTACAGCAACCTGGACCAGGTACACTACACCTAACTCATACTGAATCTGATGTGTAGTCACATGACCTGAACCGTCCAGTCAGAATCAGTGACATCATCAAACTCCTGTCTCAGCACCTGTCCAGTCTCAGACACCTGGATTCAGTCCGAGCATCCTCCAGAGGCTCCAGCACCGTCTCCTCTGCCAGCAGCAGCTGGACCAAACTGACCCTGCTGGAGCGCTTCCTGCAGGACGTCCTGCAGCACCACCCGCACCGCTATGATGATCCTAGGTAACTAAAACAAACACACCCGCACCGCTATGATGACCCCAGGTAACCAAAACAAACACACCTGTCTGTTACCTGACCTCAGGTGTGACTGTGCTGCATATGTTTCTTTTATGTCTCTGTCAGGCCGTCCCACGCTGACCTCCCATCAGTCTCCACCCCTCCGTTGCCGAGGGCGGAGCTTGATGAACTGCGTTTCTCTGACAACGACAGCCAGTCTTTAGGTACCAGAGAACACCTGCCAAGCTCCGATGACCTGTCCTGTCAGCCGGCCAATCAGCAGGAAGACGGCGGCGTCCACAGCCAATTAGGAGAGGGAGTCACCGGAGGGTCTGTTCAGGACAGGCTGTCTGCACCAATCAGAGAGCAGGAGGACACTGGGCCCGCCCCTACCCTCACACCCTCACCGCCCCCGCAAGCCCCACCCCCACATGTAGAGGCCCCACCCACACAGTCTCAGGCTCCACCCCCCGTCCACAGGAAGGCCCACAGGAAAACAAACAGGAGGAAAACCAGCGAGTCCTCTACCTCCTCACCTCCCCACAGGGCCCCAGGTTCACAACCCCACAAAGACCATAACCCGGTCCAGAGACCAGAGACCAGACCAGGACCCTCAGACCTGAGACCCTGGCTGAGCTGGCAGAGGGAGAGGAGGGAGGCTCACAAAGAGGAGGCGTTCATAGACCACAGCGACGCTCTGGACCAGACCATCGAGGAGGTTTGTGGTGAACTTCGGGTCTGAGGTTGCTGCAGATCTTCATAGAACGAACCAATGCTCAGATCAGTCGTTAGAACAGTAGAACAGTAGAACAGTAGAAGTCAGATCAAGAGATGATTAGATCAGTAGGAGGAGGTTCACTCAGGTGTCGTGTCTGTGTCGGACCTCAGGTGATTCAGATGTGCTGTTACGGCGTCACCTCCGCTTCCTGTCGACAGGACGACACAGAAAGCTTCCACTTCAGCCTTCCTGTTTCCATGGAAACGCAGAGCGATGACTGGGACTCACCTGTGCAGGTAGGAGTCAGATGGCCAGACGAGGTCAGAGGTTTTTATTTGATCTGAAGCTGTGACTTATCTCTGCAGGTGGTTTTACAGCAAGCTCAGACCCTCAGCGACACTCAGCCCCCATATACACCTGTCCAGGTGAGAGGCCAGGCAGAGGGCCAGGACCTGGGCCACCTGATGGACGTCCAGGTGGACCTGGAGGACCAGGTGTATTCGCACCAGCTTGACTCCGCCCTCCACGGTGAGCGTAAAAGGGGGGGTGGGCAGGACCAGGGTTTCTGGACTCTGCCCATAGAGGAGGTCCTGCCGGCGCCTGCATATATCCCAGAATCCTTCAGGGGGAAGACCTGGGCCCAGATCGAACAGGAGGACGAGGAGAAGGTGGAACACCTGGTCCAGCAATCCAGACGAGGACGATTCATCTGCTACTTTGACAGCGAGTCTCTGGACAGGTAAACATCCCGTAAACAACCTGTAACTATCCCGTAAACAACATGTAAAACATCCTGTAAGCATCCAGTAATAAACAACCTGTAACTATCCCGTAAACAACATGTAAACATCCTGTAAACAGCCTGTAAAACACTGTACACAAACACACACTGAGTCACTGTGACATACACATTGTTTATATTAAAGTATTGATCAGTCTGCGTTGATCAGACGCTCTGTGTGAACAAATAGATAAAATATTTCACTTTCATACAAACATTACAACACGTTATTATCGAACTTTACGGTTTTTAATATAAAATCATTTAACTAACAGTCTTCATCTATTTATTTGAAATCTTATTGAGCTTTATTTAGTTTTTCTGATGATGTCATCTTGGTCAGGTACGGTAGGAGGAGACAGAACAAGAAGGGGCGTGGTGAGAACGAGGAGGCGGAGCCAGACACAGGCATCTTGCCCTTATTGGACCATGACGACAATGACTCAGCGTGTGGGAGGACGAGGAGGAGGAGGAAGGGGCGGAGCTTCAGGGTGGCGTCCAGGTGTCAGGTGAGTCAGACAGAGTTCTCAGAGTTTCAGATGTTAGACAATCGTCTCACCTGTTCTTGTTTCCTAAGGTGGTTAAAGTCAGTCACGGCACTCAGACCGTCCAATTGGTCATCCCAGCTGTCTGTCAGACGGCTCCAAAGACCCCACCCACCAGCGTCCCGGCAGCCAATCAGGACGCAGGAGAGAGAACACCTGAGGCGCAGACTTGGCGCTGCCTACCTCCGTCGTACTCCAACATCATCACACCTGTGCAGTCGCGCACCTCTCTGGTCTACCTGCTCTGCTCACCCTCAGGCCCCGCCCCCACTTGCTCGTCCTCACCAGGCTCTGCCCCCAAGCGCTGCAGGAAGAAGAGGCGTCCGCTGGACCTGCAGGGGTTAAAGGTCAAATACAAACGACTTCCTGTCAGGTTCTACGACCCCGGCACCAACCGCATCCTGAAGAACCCCCCCAAAGGCTTCCTGTGGTGCCGAGGCCCCACCCCCTCCGGCCCGCCACCGCCCTGCGTCCGTCAGCTGTTCCGAAGCCTGAGTCCGGACCTGAACACCGACCGGGCGCCGGGGGAGGGGGCCTCCGGCTCCTCCAGGGTCAAAGGTCAGTCGTCGGCCGACTCCCCCTTCAGCCACGGCAGCAGCTTCCTGCTGAGCGCGCTCAGTAGAGACTCGGCTCAGACGTCTGCTACTCCTCCCCCTCCACCTCACGGCAGGTTAGAGAGGGGGAGAGGGGGGAGGAAGGAGAGGACACGCCCCCCTCCCTCCACCAGGCGAACCAGGGCTCAAGCTCCTCCCCCGCAGCCCAGGAGGGAGGGCCTCCGTCGGGCAGCACCTGGCAGGAAACACCCTGGCTCCACAGGCCCTGCTGTCCCCACCCCTCCTCCCTCCCCCTCTCCCCGCCGGGGGAGGGGCCGGAGGGGGCGGAGATAGCAGCACACCTGAACAGGAACTTCATTTATAAACGTTAAAATCAACAATGCCATGCCCAAAGGTCATGAAATGATTGGGATATTTCATGATCCTAAACACTGATTATTGAACCTGATCAGTAAATGTAGCAGGTTTCAGTTTATAAATGAAGCTTCCTGATGACATCATCTGATGTCAGTTTACATTTGTGTGTGAATGACGGAACAAAATGAAAAATGAAAAAGTCATCTTTGTTTTTCTTGATAAACTGAATAAAAATGTAAATTTAATCCACTCACAATTTTTACTTTAAAATTAAAACTTCTAATTTAAATTCCAGTTTGAAGATCAGGACGACCTTTGATTTGGCTGGAAAAAAAAAAGGTAGATTCAAAAATTTCAATCTTGAAATTTTCCATGAAACTAAATCATTAGTGAAATTTAACATTTTAAGTCAAAATGTTAATTGGATTTTTAAAAATTAGATTTTAATTTATCATACATCGTGAATATAAAAATATTAATTAGATTTTTAAAATTTTGTTTTGTCCTTTTTTAAGAATCAGATTTTCAAATTTAAATTTTACTAAACATGAAAATTGGATTTAAGTTTTTAATTTTTAAAACTTCACACACAAATGAAAAATTTGACTGGAGTCTATGAAGTGATTTAATAATCATTTTGGCAGCTGTATGTTCACTTGAGGGCGGAGTGTGTCAGGTGTGATGGCCTTTCACCTGTTCTACAGGTGATGTTTTTGTCTCATGTTGTTTCCAGAACTTTTTCTACCTTTACACTTTACACTCATGTTGAATAAACAGTTTTTATAACCTGGACTCACCTGGTCAGTGTGTATTTGTTCTCACAGCATCCACCAGGTGGTGCATTGAGTCTCCCACCTGCTCTGCAGCCTCCAGAAGCTCTGCCCTCTTCCTCTCACCTGCAGACAGAAAAATAAAAATGAGTTTGGAGTCAGTTTGATGTTTTCAGCCAGGCAGGTGTTGCTTCACCTGAGCTCATTAAAGGTGTTTTATTTGATCTGTCTACTATATATACCTGTCTCTCTCTGCAGCAGTCTGTCTCCATCACAGTCTTCAGTCTGTTTACGGTTTCCTGCAGCAGCTCCTCTGGACTACACAACCCACAATCCTCCTCCTCCTCCTCCTCTTCAGTCAGACAGGTGTCTTCTCTCTGTAGCCACGCCTCCTCTGGCCCATTCTCTTCTCCTATTGGACGACAGAGATAGCCGTCACCTGCTGATTCCTCCTCGTCTTCCTCACAGTGGACATCATTAGACGGAGGTGTTCCCAGGTGGATCGTGTGGGGAGTTTGTTGTTCATCCTTGCTCCACTTGTCCTTCATCAGACTTCTCCTCCTCCTCAGTGCTCCTCTGTGTGTCAGGTGTTGCTGTGACGTCATCTATCTCCGTGTTCTCCGTGTTGATGCCATGTGGCGTGTTGTTGACGTGTTGTTGAACCTCCATCTTATTTAAAGCCTGAAGGAAAGATGGACGACTGTCAGAAAATATCTGGTGCTAACAACAACATGCATTTCACCAACAGCCAGTCACGGCTGAGTGAAAGCTGATTGAGCACTGAACAGTTTAGATTAGTCTATCAGGATCTGGAGTTTTATTTTAGCAGGATCCAGTTTCTGCAACTGACTCCTTCATGGAGCAGCAGCTGAGGCTCATGGGTAATGTAGTATTTAGAGCTGTTTGTCATACACAAACAACTCACTCAGCTCCAGCTGCAGTTCATGAAGCAGACACCAGGTGGCACCACAAGGGTTAGAGATTTAGAAACTGACAGGAGACATTTTCTCTTTGGTTCCTAAAACAGCTGAAAGTGAAACTTAAACCTGTGATTTAGTTCAGGTGAAACCTCCTCACCCGTCACCTGTTCACAGGTGATACAGCACTCTGTCATCACCTGTACGGGTGGGTTACCTGTGTGAGCATGCCCTGCAGACGGAGGTTGTGTTGTCTCATCGTCTCCATGGTAACCTCCATCTCCGAGCACCTGTCCTCCAGGATGCCCTGTTCTGATTGGATGGTGAGCCGCCACGCCTGCATCTCCTGCTCTAACAGCCTGACGACAAACAAACAAACAAACAGACAAACAAGCAAACAGACAGACAGACAAACACACAAACAAACTGACAAAAAGACAAACTAATGCATAAACAAACAAACACACAAACAAACAAACAGACAGACAAACACACAGACAGGCACACAGAGAAACAGACACAGAAACACACAAACAAACAAAAACAAAGGTGACCCTTGAACCCAGACTTGTCTCTGATTGGTTGTTTCGATCTCTGTCTCTCTTTAGGTTCTTGACCTCAGTGATCAAAGCCGCCGCCTTCGACTGGTCGTCAACATCAACAACAACAATAACATATAACAACAACACATCACATTTTATCATCCAACAACCCTCAGTATTTAAACAGGTAACAGTGAGGTCATCAGAGGTCAGAGGTCACCTCCTGAGTTGGCGTCTCCTCGTCAGTCTGCAGAGCTTTGGATGAAAAGGAACAGGGAGGAGGAAGAGGTTGCACTGAGGCATCATGGGAAATATCTCTGTCAGCAGAGGGGCTGTGACGGACAGCTGAGTCAGCCAATCGTGTTGAGGCATCAGGAGGGGGCAGAGCACTGAGAAACGTTAATGAGTTGTTTAAAGTTGTTTAACGAGTGCGTTCACCTGTAAAAATACATTTAACATCTTCATCTTCCTGTGAAATCTGTCTTACCTGTTCTGAGTCTCCCCTGGCTCCGCCCACATCAGGACTCTCCTCCTATCAGCTTCTCTCTGAGTGTATCGCCGTGGCAACAGGGTGTGACGAGCGTTGTGCACTAACGAGCTCAGAGACTCTCTCCAGGTGGGCTGACAGAGACACAAACGTTAAAACCTGAAAACCTGCTACCTGTTTTTCTTTACCTGTGTACCTACTCGTTTTCCTGATTTGTCTGTATCTGTCTCTAGTTTACCTGTCTGTTGTTACCTGTGTGTGGTTTACCTGTCTGTTGTTACCTGTCTGTGGTTTACCTGTCTGTTGTTAGCTGTCTGTTGTTACCTGTGTGTGGTTTACCTGTCTGTTGTTACCTGTGTATTGTTTACCTGTGTGCAGAACTCGAGCACTGGATGGTGGGTCTTGTGTTTCCTGGTCTGTCGCTCAGTCAGGAAGCAGCTCTGACACATGTGGACGTTCACACACTTCATGCAGCGATACCTGAACACACACATACACATGGGCCATGCTGCCCTTTACTTTGTCTTACAGGATCACCTGACGATCAGGTGTGATTAGAGATATGTCATGTTGTTTAGTGTGGATATGTTCACAGGTGTTCACTGTGGTTTGAAAACTACTGCTTAATTTAACAGCTGTTGTTGAGGCTGCTGATACAGGTGCAGGTTGTACAGGTACAGGTTGTACAGGTGCAGGTAAAGGTTGTACAGGTGTGTCAGCAGTTCAGCACAGGTAAAGTCTGAGTAGAATCTAACCCCAGTAGAAGTACTGAAGCTTCTGATTGGACAGTGTTAGGGTTAGGGTCCCTCTGATTGGCTGATGTCTGTTCACCTGAGTCCGGTGATGGGGAAGCTCTTACAGGTGTGGCAGCGGACCATGTGACTGATGCTCTGACTGATGGACAGCCGGTACAGAGTAGGTAACCATAGCAACAGGTGCGGCTGGCTCTGCAGCCACGACAGCACCTGCTCCTCGCTCATCGTGGGGGTCAACACCTGTGAAGACACAGAGTCAGCATGTCGCCATGACGACCACCAATCACTTGCTGAGCATCACTGTTCTCACCCCGTTAAAACACAACCTGACCGCTGCCTCCACGCTGCCGAACACTGCCTCCTCCTGCACGGCGGCCGGAACCTGAACACACACACACACCTGTTAGAGAGAGAGCAGAACAGAGGCATGCTGGGAAATGCAGTCTGAGCTGTGTTTACCTGGCTGAGGTCCTGCAGTAAACACCTGAGTCCAGACCTGCTGATGGATCCTGAACCGGCCTCTGAGACGGTCACTAGAGCTGCAGGCAACAGACTGAGGGTTTTATTCTGAAAGGCTCTCAGGCTTTACACTTCCTGTCGTCAATTAAATAAATGAAAAATCTAAAAACTCTAAAGTTTTTATCAGACATTTATTCCTCACCTAAGCTGAATGTTTTTCTTTGTTTCAGTGTGAGGAACCTTCATCCTGACACCTGTTACTTGATTTACAGACGACACCACAGTATTTTTTACTGTCAGAGAAATCTAAATATCCAGACTGATGAGTAACGAACTGAAACATCTCCACATGGATGAAACTTCAGAACCGTGTAGTTTTGTTCACAGGTTCAAACTCTCTGAGCTGTTCCTGCTGGTTTCATTAAAAAAAGTAAATAAAGTTTAGGTTGAAGAGTTTAAACTCATTACATCCTGTACGTCTGTCTCTCAACACCTTCCCTCCTCCTCTGTGGCTCTCATTGGTTCCTACTGAAACAGCAGCTCAGACCTGGACTGTTGTTTAAACCCTCAGACCTGAACTCTGGTTTAAACCCTCAGACCTGGTTTCTCACCTGTGTATTTTTGCTGCAGGTTGTCGGAGGACAGAGCGATCAGCGCCGTGTGAAGAGCAGCAGCAGGAACTGAACCAGTCCGAGTCCTGAACCACAAACAGAGAACCAGACTGAGTGACTGTGGACCGATTCCAGACAGACTGAAAACCTGGACCTGGACTCTGACCTGTCATAGAGCCTGAACATCAGGTCACAGGTCTCCTCTGGAGCCTCCGCGGTCACAAGACCTGGCACTTCCTGTGACACGCCCTTAAACATCCTGTTCAGAGTCTGGGTCACTTCCTGTCTGTTCAGCCTCAGAGACCTGCCCACTGAGTGGATGGCTGCCGTCACGTGACGGACAGACACGATGTCCACTGGAAACACAGAGACAGAAAAATTTTATTAACACACTGACGGAGAACAACATGATGAAGGTGATGAAGGTGATGAAGATGATGAAGGTGATGAAGGTTCTCACTGTGACAGAGTCTCTGCAGAGACTGAAGCTTCATGGCCGCTCTGTAAACAGACGGACGGATTTCATTCAGCCCCTCTGGACATTAAACAGGAAGTAAACAACGTCACATATGCAATCAAGTAAAATATAATACACACTAGAACACAGTAGAGGTGAGTTTACCGATGCTGTCCAGATCCATGATGAGTTCAATGTCCGTCTGAAAACATCAGAACAAGTTCAGTTATTATTTAAACAGAAACAGAAACAGACTCAGTACAAACAGGAGAAACAGTAGAGACAGTAGAAGCAGTCTGACCTGTGCTGGGTCTCAGAGTAGAATCAGTAGAGACAGTAGAAGCAGTCGTACTGCTGCTGTCGTCTCCGTCTCAGAGTACAAAGCAAACGGCTGCTGAGGAGAAAACTGATGAATAATGAATGAAGCAGCTTCTCACCTGTCAGCCGCTCACCTGCTGTCTGTGGACCAATCAGCTGCTGATGCTCTGACATCATCACACCTGCAGCACAGGTGAAGTTGTTTCCTCTGAGGCAGCAGAACATGTTTCAGCAGCTGCAGGTGTCGTTAGCATAGCAACAAAACAAGGCTACAATCTACCCAGAATGCAACACTCTGTGGTTACAGTGCTGCTTGGTGCGTTCAGAGAAAACCTGTCAATCTGAACACATCAGAGAAAAACAACAGATTCTATTTACAGTCAGGGAAATCTGAAGCCTGAAGATCAGTCTGACTGAAATGATAAAATATGATGAAGATGAAGATGAAGATGGCTGACAGCCTGAGATAAAGGCTCACTGACAGAGGCCTGATGAAGATGATGGTGATGAAGAACAAGGCGGCTGCTGTGGCCCAGCTCTGAACACTCTGTGTGTTGTTCACTGACCTCCTCTGCTCTTTGTTCGTCTGTAAACTGAAGCTCTTTGTTTGTTTCGAGGTCGTTCGAGGTCCAAACACTGAAGCTTTTCACTGAGATAAACGACAGAACACTGAGGCTGTCATCCCCCTCCATCATCACACCATCACACCATCGCACCATCACATCATCTCTGTCAGGACGCTGGCAGCTAACGCTAACACTAGCATGCTAACAGGCTCATGTTTACCAGCTTTAAACTTCTTAGTTTAGTGTGTTAGCATGCTAACATTAGCCAGTTAGCAGCTGGGGCTGATGGGAATCCTGTTAGTATGATCCATGTTACCATGTGACCTGATGGTGGTGCTGCAGCAGAGGTCAGAGGTCAGTGGAGTCAAGTCTGGACCGAGGTCCTTCAGGTCAACAACAAACACTGACATTTACAGACGGTCAGTGAAGTGGACGTCACTGACAGGGGTCGACCACAGAGGTCAAAGTTCATCACCAGGAGCCATCCAGATGTTTAAAACATCAGAGTGAAGACATGAGCTGATGAACTGATGATTATTCACCCTGTCATTGCTCTGACCTTCAGCCTCTCATTAATATTTAAAACAAGAACAATGACTCTGGCTGTTCTGTGGAGGTGGAGTCTGAGGCTCCGCCCAGGGGGCCCAGGGGGGGCAGGGGGCGGAGTCTCAGACTCCACCTCCATCACCTCGACTCCTCCTCATCTTTAACAGCAGAGCAGCAGGACGGAGTCTGCTGAGGAAACTGTCTCCTCATGTCTCTGTCTCTGGACTGACTCTGCACAGACCAGCCAAGGTGAAAATGAAGCGCTCCCTGGGGATCTGTCTGCTGATCTGCTCCGCTCTGATCGGACTGGGTACGTTTGATTTCTACACTAAAGAAACTAACATCGTTAATGTTATTGATTATTGATTGATCCAGTTTACTGAGAGATCACCTGATTCTGAGCTTCCTGTTTGTTTCTGTATCTGTGTGTGGGTAGACTGATGTAGATGACAGATGTGGTCAGGGTCTAACATCTGAACATCTGTATGTTAACATCTGAACATCTGCTGTGACTGTTTCCTCTGTTCTGTTTAACAAACTGAAGCTATTGCTTGTTGGACTGTGTCTTTATGCTAAGCTAAGCTAAACTAAGCTAAGCACCTTCATATCGAGGTTGACCTGAACTCTCAGAGGTAAACACTTCAGAGCTGGACTCTGACTGTCTGCAGCCAATCAGAGTGAGAGTTCACCTGGACAGGTCAGCAGCCAATCACAGAGCCGATAAACAGCAGAGCTTTGTGATAGGACAGAAACCTGAACAATAAACCTTTTATCATCTGATGTTTATCACATCGTCCAGCTCTGACACAGAACGTACATCTGTGAATGTATGACCTGACTTCACCAGTAGGAGGCAGCAATGTGTTAAACCCTGTCTGATCCAAAGAAGAAGAAGAAGAAGAAGAAGAACACAGAGTGAGGTGGCCATGTTGGCTCTGATACAGCTCTGTGACCTCATCTGTGTCTGACGGCTATGACGCTACGTCGACTGCGTTATCATCGACAGTGGATTTTATATGAAAATATTTCAAACAGAATAAACAGCCGACATTTAAACTTTTAACCCTTTCAGTCACAGTTTCCTCTACAGCTGTCAAAAAGCTGTTTTCTTGTATATTCATGGGTTTGATGGTAAAGCTAAAATCAGCCACCACATTGGACTCTACAGTGTCGTTCCAGACGCTGCCACCTACTGGCCAGTCGATGTAAGTAACACAAACTACTCTAAACCAAGATGGCCGACAGAGGCCAGAAATGCTGAGCAGCTCTGAAATATCTAACCAGTCGTTCTGTAGAAGGAGACGCCTGCAGGTAAAAAAAAAAACTGGTAATATCAAGGTACACCTGAGGAGTAATAACATTTTAAATCACATGATCAAACACAGGAAGTCAAACCAAACTTCAGCGTCATGTTTAAATCTAAACAGATAGAACTCTGTTATTGTTCAACCTGGTTCACGTGTGTGTGTGTTTCAGGCTCGGCCATTCGCTGTTACAGCTGTAAGGATTACACAGCCAGCTGCTCCAAACAGCGAGACTGCAGCTACGACGACGCCTGTCTCACCCTCACTGAGAGAGGTACCTGAACACACCTGGACAGAATCCTGAGCTGTGACTGGACAGAGACTGAAGGTCTGTGTGTGTATGTCTTGCAGGTGGGATGACATACCGTCAGTGCCTGAAGTACTCAGACTGTGAGTATGGTCGTCTGGCCCAGATGTTCCCACAGGTACTGAAAACTGAAAACCCACACTCACAAACATCTCATGGTTTAATAAACTCTGAGGATCAGGATCAAGATCAGGACTAGGTTAGGGATCAGGAACCTACAGACACAGACACAGACAGACAGACAGTGAGGAGAACAGCCTGGGTATTGGCTGCGTGCCAAACTCAGGTGGGCTGGCTCTAGAGTACACTGGTGACTCAGAGTGGATTCAGGAGTGACTCATTGGTCCGTGGGCTCAGGTGGGCACAGCTCAAGTACCTCAAGTGAGGCTGGGTGATTCACTTTGTTACACTCAGGTAGACTCAGGTGGATTTAGGTAGACTCAGGTAGACTCAGGTGGTCCAGGTGGACTCAGGTGGACTCAGGTAGACTCAGGTGATCCAAGTGGACTCAGGTGGACTCAGGTAGACACAGGTAGACTCAGGTGGTCCAAGTGGACTCAGGTGGATTCAGGTAGACTCAGGTAGACTCAGGTGGACTGACTCAGGTAGACTCAGGTGGTCAAGGTGGACTCAGGTAGACTCAGGTGGACTGACTCAGGTGGACTGACTCAGGTAGACTCAGGTGGACACAGGTAGACTCAGGTGGTCCAGGTGGACTCAGGTAGACTCAGGTGGACTCAGGTGGTCCAGGTGGACTCAGGTTCCCTCAATCCTTTGTTTTTCCGACCAAGTTCAGATTAAACCATGCCCACTTCACTACAACGATGCCTTGACCGACGCGTTCCCATGGAAACCGCTCTCAGGTTACCGTAGCAACAGCAGCTTCTCCAAAATTCTTGAAAAAATAGTCGCCTCCCAACTTCACCTGCATTTAACTATAAAAAGCCTCTATGAACCTTTCCAGTCTGGCTTCAGCTCTCAACACAGTACAGAAACCACCCTCATTAAAATAAAAATAAAAATCTTCCGTAAATTCAACATCCATTTCCACTGCTTCGTGGGTGACACCCAGCTCTACCTCTCTAGCAACCCGAACTCCACTTTCCCACCTTCCTCCCTCACCTCCTGTTTATTGGAAATAAAATCCTGGTTCACCTCAAACTTTCTAAAATTAAACAGCAGTAAAACTGAGATCCTTCTAGTTGGCACCAAATCCACTCTATTGAAAGTTGACAGCTTCTCCCTCGCTATCGACAATTCCCCAGTTTCCCCTTCCCCTCAAGAGTCTGGGTGTCATCCTCGACAGCACACTATCATTCCACCCCTCCCTCACCCCTCATGCTGCCTCCATCCTTGTCCACAGCCTCGTCACCTCCCACATTGATTACTGCAACTCTCTCCTCTTTGGCCTTCCTCAAAAGTCCCTCCATAAGCTTCAACTGGTCCAGAACTCTGCCGCTCACATTATCACCACAACCCCCTCATACCATCACATCACCCCCATCCTTCAGCAACTCCACTGGCTCCCAGTTAAACACTGTATTGAATTCAAACTCCTCCTGCTTACTTTCAAAGCCATCCACAACCTTGCCCCCCCATATTTATCTGACCTCCTACACATCACCACCGTGTCCCATTCCCTTAGATCTTCCTCCTCCATTCATCTCTGTGTACCCTCTGCCCGTCTCAGCACCAGCTCTGGAACTCTCTGCCACCAGCCCTCCGAAACGTTGACTCCTTTCCTGTTTTCAAATCCAGACTCAAAACCCATCTGTTTAAGATTGCAGATTCACTTTAACCATCTGACTGAAACTTCACCGCCCTACTTTTTTTTTTTATTCTATCCATTGTACTGTTTTATTGATTATTGTATATTGTGCAGTGTCCTTGAGTGTTCAGAAAGGCGCTTATAAATAAAATGTATTATTATTATCATTATTATTATTATTTGAAAACAGTGATGTGGGAGCTGAATGTGATGAATTTATGCAGCATTCAAGGTCCTTCCCTGAAGTCTGAATTTCTGAGTTCCTGGTCAGAAGTTTCAGCCGGAAAAAGTCCACCAACCCCGACGTCAGAATCCAAGATGGCTGCTGCTCCCGTCAACAGCACTGGACTCTGAGTCAGTTCAGAACGATAAATTAAAACGTCCTCATCCTTTCTCCTCTGGGATCAGTGAACGGCTCTTTACAGCGTTTCCATGACGACACAGCCGTCGAGTGGGCGTGGTTTAATCTGACCTGTTCGTCAGAGTAAAGGTTCAGGTGTCAGACTGAGTTCTGTTAATGAACGTACGTACTTATGTCAGGAGAGTCTCAGGTGAGTCCTCCATCATCAGGAGGAGCTGGTCCAGGTCTCAGGTGAGTCTCAGACAGGTGAGGTGTCTCCTGCTGGATCCTGACAGGTGACAGGGTTCAATAAACTGATCACTGATTGATCTTTATCAATCACTTCCAGGTTTCCAGTTTCACCTTCAAGTGCTGCAACACTGACCTGTGTAACTCCGCCCCCTCCTCTGCAGCGAGCTCTCTGATTGGTCTGCTGGCCTCGGTGGGTGTCATGTGGTGGTGCATTCACTGAGGCGCACCCAGAGTCTGGAAACATAACAACAACTAACTGACACTCACTCATTCATCCAGTCACCTGAATACCTGACATCTTTATCTCGTCTGAAGAGTCTGATTGATTGATCATTAAAATGTTGAAACAGGATCATCTCATCGATCAGTAAAAACTTCTCACTCTGTCACGTGATGAATGTCTGAAAAGACAAACATGAACATCAGACCTCTCTGGTTTAGTCACGTTATTGATAACTGATCAAAGGTTCAGAATCAGGACCTGATCAAACATTAGAGATTAAATCAGATCACCTGGTAGTTTGTTAGACTTTTATTTTGAAAAGAAGCTTTATTAACTTCCTGGCTCCAGCTCCCATGATGCACCTCTGCCTCTGATGTGGGAAAAACTGAACGAGTGCGTGATGACAGAGTGAAACCGCTGATTGTCTCCTGCATCAGAGATCAATAACAAATCTGATGTTTTTAATCTGAACCTGATCCTCAGGATTCCTCACTAACCTGATAGAACCTGTTAGAACCTGATGTTAGAACCTGTTAGAACCTGATGATAGAACCTGATGATAGAACCTGATGTTAAAACCTGATGTTAGAACCTGTTGGAACCTGATGTTAGAACCTGATGATAGAACCTATTAGAACCTGATGTTAGAACCTGATGTTAGAACCTATTAGAACCTGATGTTTAGAACCTGATGATAGAACCTGTTAGAACCTGTTAGAACCTGATGATAGAATCCTGTAGCTCCTGTTAGTTCCTCTTGTTCCTGGACTGAAACACAATATGAATCTTTTCTCTTTAACTCTGACCTGAATCCAGCTTCATGACTCCGTCTGTAAATCACCATTAAATCAATAAAGTTTTCCAAACTCTGATTGATTTGTTTATTGATTGATTATTATGAAGACTGATGTTTCCTGATGGGCCCTGAAGGCAGCAGTAGGTGTGTGTACAGCAGCGCCGCCTGCAGACCGACAGGTGAACTACACTAAACCTCCTGAGTCTCTATTGGAATCTACTCTGATGTTTTTACTGGGTTCTATTGTTTCACTTTTTTACTGAAGAGAAAAATCAACTGGTTCAGTTTAGTGGGTTTTACAGTGTATGTGCTAATGTTTTACAATGTAGTTAAGAGTTATAATTTTACAGTGTAGTGTCCTGTTGTTTCACAGTGTATTGTTTTACGGTGTAATTTTATTTTTTACAGTGTAGTTCAGTGTGTAACAGGAGTTTCAGGAAACGCCCAGTACACTGTAAAAAATGGTAAACACTGTTAAACACTGCTCAGCTGTTCCGGGTGTGTGACGTCACTCTGTCAAGTTTTCCACAAAGGAAAAAAATACAGGAAACTGGTGGGTGCATTTTCAAAATAAAGACAGCAAAGCAGTGTTTTTTAAATGTGTTTGTTTCCAAAACAAACGTTTTCTGTTAAAGTAAAACATAAAGTAAATATTTGACATTAAATATATATTCTAAATGAATCAATAACACACACATTAACAACAGTAAAAACACATCATGTACGCAGTTCAACCTCCCGCTGAATAACTTGATATTAACATCGTAGTTCCGCTTTAGTTTATACTGCCTCTGAAATCAGATGCTTTTATTGTGAAATGATCCACCGAAAGTGGTGAGTGTGTGTTGTCTACCTTGACTCGGGAGAAGTCGCAGGTCGGTCCGAGAACAGCCGAACATGATGAAACTTTGACCCGAAACTACAGGATAAAAATCTCCCGCTGCTGACGTCATCATGGCTCTGAAGGTAAGGCCGCTCACCTGTACCTGTCGATGACCTCTGACCCCTTCACCTGCCGCTGGTTCACATCAGCAGTGCGAACACAGGACCGACGGTGGCTGCGGGCTCCTGCAGGAACTCCATAGGGAAACGAGCGGATTTAAAGCGTCAGGAAACGCAGTTTAAACAGGAGAAATGAGATGAAAACTTCAGAAACAGGTTTGAAAACTAATGTAGAAAAAATAAAAGTTTAAACACGGGAGAAAATAAACAGAAAGAGCAGGAAAAACCTGAAGCTTAACTGTTTAAACATGAAGAGAACGCAGGTAAAAACTCTGCGGGAGTCTGGTGACAAAGTCTGAACGATGTTAAAATATTTTTATAAACCCTGAGTTTCTACTGACGGAGAGGAAATATAATAAAGATCATCCTGACATGTTGTTAATCCTCAACAGAAAACAAACAGGTGATTTCTGCAGGAGGGAAATTAAAATAACCTGTGAGGACATCAAACAGCTGTTATTAAAAGATAATATATTATTCACTGGAACAAAAAGAAACAGGACGATAATGTGAGAAAAACATAGAAATATTATTCTGAAGTTTCAGTTTTCTGCTGCAGACGTGTTCAGATGTTAAATATTACAGAGAAACAGGAACTGTGTTTAACTGAATTAAATTAAGAATTTGATAATTATAGAGATGAAGATCTATAGTTCATATTAGTCTGTAGTTTATATTAATCTGTAGTTCATACTAATCTGTAGTTCATATTAATCTGTAGTTTATATTAATCTGTAGTTCATACTAATCTCTAGTTCATATTAATCTGTAGTTTGTGTGAATAAATGAGACTAAAACAGAACAAACAGGAACGACAGGAAGTTTCACTGATAACCAGGCCGATCCAGGCGCAGAACTCCAGTGGACAAACCGGACTCGTACCTGAGGGATATTTACAGGTGAGTTCACATCAGTCTGAACCTGAACTCAGCTCCTCCCACATCCTGTCACAGACAATCAGTCTCTGAGAGTCTGGACTCATACAGAGGCCTCAACGAGAACTCTATTTTTCAGGTGGGAATCGTTGGCAGCAGTGAAGGGGGCGGGGCTTACGTCAGTAACACTACAGAGGGGTGGGACAGTCGAAAATATACTCACACACAACAAGGTAAGAGATTACTTCTGGAGATAATTGTAGTTTTTTAAATACATTTTGTTTGTGTAATCTGAAACATGGTGCCGACTGTACGAACAGTGCCCCCTACAGTCTGATCAATATCTCATCAATACTTATTGATCAGTTTCTGTGATGAAAAAGTTTGGCTAAAGACAGAAGGACTGTCTCCTCCCGTCTCCGTCAGCAGTTGAGGACGATGACAGCGAATGGGACGACGACTGGGACGACCAATCAGTGGGCGGTTACCGTGGTAACGGGCAGATGGACTTGGAGGGCGGAGCTTCAGGATGGAGCAGCCACGGGCCCTCCGTGAAGATCTCACTGAACAAGTACACAAACTTTCAAAATACGCAAACAAACTGATGATTTAAAGTAAATCTCAGCAGATCCCAGTGGATCTCAGTAGATCCCAGTGAATCTGTGTGTCCTCAGGTTTCCATTCTCCAAAGGTCCGAGTCCAGAGGTCTTCTTGTTGGCCAAACCTCCGGCTAACAGCAGAGACCGACTTACTGTCTACGTGAGTAATCTACTTTATTCGTCACTGCATCACAGTTTATGTCGTCTGCTCTCTGATTGGCTCCTGTGCATCATCCAATCAGATGGGAGAGGTGGGTCCGGTCTGGTTGTACCCTCCGTCACCTCTGGACTGTGTGATCGCCGATCCGAAGAAAGAATCCAAACTGTACGGACTGAAGAGCTTCATCGAGTACCAGATCATCCCCAACGTGAGCCAAATAATACACAGTAGTACGCAGTAGTACGCAGTAGTACACAATAGTACACAGTAGTACGCAGTAGTACACAGTAGTACTCACTCTCTGACCCTCTGTCTTCCTCCAGACGACTAACAGACCTGTCAATCATCGCTACAAGCATTTTGATTGGCTGTATGAGCGTCTTCTGGAGAAGTTCGGCTCAGCGCTGCCCATCCCCTCGCTGCCTGACAAACAGGTCACAGGTGAGCCGTTGCCATGACAACCACACCTGCACCTGAGCCTTTGACACCTGCATGGTGCCCTCTGACCTCTGAGTCTGTTCCTGTGCTTTCAGGCAGGTTTGAGGAGGACTTCATCAGGATGAGGATGGAGCGTCTGCAGGCCTGGATGAGTCGGATGTGTCGTCACCCCATCATCTCTCAGAGCGACGTCTTTCAGCTCTTCCTCACCTACAGAGACGAGAGAGTAGGTTAAGCCCCACCCCCCGCCGTGAGGAGGTTTGTGAGCTTTGTGCTGATTGGCTGACACAGTGTTCTGATGTTTCAGGAGTGGAAGGCGGGGAAAAGGAAGGCGGAGAAAGACGAGACGGTGGGACCGATGATCTTCAGTCTGATTGAACCTGAAGCTGCAGAACTCGACGTCACTGAGGTGTAAGTTACTGAAACCTGTTGACTTCCTTTGCCCTGGGTTTCGTCTGTCAGGCAGCGGCATTTAAAAACAGGAAGTGGTGAGTTAAAGAGGGTCTGACTGGAGCGTAAGAGGGGGAACTGTCAGCTCCTAACCGCTCCTTTCAGTCGCCCCTCCAACCTGTGGTACCTTGTGGTACTTTGTGGTACCCCAACACCTCAGAGAGCAGGACATCCTGGACCCAGGTCTACTCATCACTCAGCCCTGCTCTCCCTCTTCTCTGCCTGGTTGTACCAGAACCAGAACCATCTGGATTCTGTCTCCACCCGCCTGAACAGTTCCTTGTGCACTTGTCCTCTGACCCTGAGGACTCTCGACGCCCTGGGTAGTCCCTCCAACCAACATCCACCAGGAGGTTCCAGGTTCTCCATCCCCTCTGTTGGCTTTCGAGGATGAGTCAACCTACTTTTCTTCTTCTTGTTTTTTCATTATCTGTCGCCTTTACTCTCTCTTGGTTGCTTCTTTTTTCTCCTCCTCCTTTATTGGTGTTGATGGTTCGAGCTTCCCGCTGAGCTGCCGCCCAATAACCAGTACCCAAACACAAAGCTTTTTATCAGTGAACCTGAAACTTGAATCATTGATTTTTGTTCAAACCAGATCCAGATCCAGTTTCCTCTATTTCATGCTGAATCTGTTTCACCGGGACGTTCTGATGATTTTATTTACCGGGGTTGCCCACATCACCACAAAACCACTGAGCATCAGACACACCTGTTTATCTGTAAACCAAAAGGTTATATTTACAGACCAGACTCCAAAGAAAAAAACAGACATTTTAATGGAGCAGAGACCAGAGATGGCTCCTTCATCTGTCAGTGCTTTGTGTTATTGTGTGGTACTTACCGTAAAGTATCTGATTACTTCTCCACCACCGAACGCCACAGAATGACAGGTAAACTGACAGTAGAAGCAGCTGTGTCCCTGCAGCTGCTCTGTTCTGTGTTTTTTTCAGTGGAGTCTGGTGCAGAACAAGCTTCCAGCACCTTTTCTCATCCTTTTAAATAAAGTTTTCTTGTTGTGACCTCTGACCTTGAAGGCCTCCTCCTCCTCCCTGCACACCGGCCCATCCCCATAAGATTGATGAACTCAGAGGCTGTCAGCTGGAGGTGGAGCTCAGCCTGTGGGGCGGAGCACCCAGCGCACCGCAGACAGGATGTGACCCGGGTGAAACTGGCCGGTGATTTTTAGCCAATGAGCTGAGGTCCAGACCAGACCAGGCTCCCGCCTCAGAGCGCAGCAGCTCCTCCACAGGGCTGATGGGGAAAATAAAAGCAATATAGTATGAAGCTGTTACGCCAACGTAGTATAGAGATTACAGTAGATAGGCTAACATGCTAATGTGTTAGCATCCAATGACAACATACTGACCCAGTCTGGACCTGGTCCAGTTCAGGACCACATGAACCCGTACCAGTCTGGAGCTGTAGTCCCAAGTTTGGGATTGGGAGGATCTTCTTCCAGACTTTACAGAACAGTTTGGTTTCTCAGTGCATCGAATGGCTCAGCTTGCCCTCTGAACAATGGTAATCTCATCCCTCCGTCTCAGAGTCCTCAGAGATCTCAGCAGTCCCTTCTCATCCTCTGAGGCTGGACCTGGAAACAGAGACAAAGACAGAGACTGAGCTGGACCAATAGGACTAGACCAGGACCAGGACCAGACCTGACCTGACCCTGGTCCAGTAAGCTCTCACCCTGCCGCTCTTCCTGGTTTTCTTGAAGGTTTTCTGGCGCCTTCGATCCAGATCACCGACCTGCCGTAGCTCACCCGCCACCCGACACACAGACCAATCAGAGAGCAGGAAGACGATGACGCCACACACACCTGTTGCATCATTACCCAGGACTTTCATGACATTTTCAGGTTGTATGCTCAGCCTGCTCAAAACCCAAGCGGTTATTCAAGGACTCATGATGCTCCAAAGGACAGATTTTAGATTTTCAGGTTTTCCAGGCCTGCAGTCTCACCCTGAAATGGTGGCACCTCCTGCTTGGTACCTGTGGCTCAGGTGAGCTGGCTCAGGTGGAACAGAGCTCCCGGTCTCGCTGCAGACCACTGAATCAGCATCTCTTCCCGACTCCAGATGGACCAGCCAGGAGCAGAGTCTTCTCCAGGACTGCCTGGGATCCTGGAGGGAAAACCAAGGACCACTGTCAGCCTCTGTTTATACATTCATTCATTTTTTCCAGGTTTCCCAGGATGTGTAAGCTCTACTGACACCTGCAGATTCCAGGAGAATTTGAAGTTCAGGATAGATTCAAGGATATACTCCAGGTTTTCCACGTTAATGTCTAAGGACTGATGTGTAAACTGATTCCAGGTTTTCTAGGATAACGTCTTTCCAATTAAATCCTGGAAATGCGTCAAGGCCTCGAAAATCCTGCAGAAACTTTTAATGTGAAGCAAACAGTCATCCTGGAAAACCTGGAAACCTTGAATTGATATTGATAGGTTATTGACAGACCCAGCGGTAGCACAGTGTACAGAGTGACGAGCTGTCGGACGTCAGACAGAGACGGCATCGGTTCAATGTTCACCTGTCGCAGAGTCGAGGCCAGGTAACTGAACTCACCTGAAGGAGACAGACAGAGGTGATCAGCATGTGATGATCATGTGATCATCTCTCAGGTGTGAACGTGTGGTTACCGATGAACTGAGAGATCCTGACGTCCTCTGGTCTGATGAGGAAACAGTTTTCAACCAGCTCCTCACACAGAGACTGGAGAGACCTGCAACACAGAGAACCAATCACAGCCCAGGACACAGAGACAGGAGCCAATCACAGCTCAGGTAAACTCACCTGTCTGCTGTCAGGTCTCTCTCTTTTTTCTTCTTCTTCTTGTATTTTTTCTTCTTCTACAAAAACAAACACACATCAGGAGTTTTAATGAGACTCCACCCGTCTGGTCCGCCCACTGAAACAAACACCCCCAGGTGAGTTCACCTGAACAGGTGTCATTTACTGACCTTGACTTTTTTGTTTCCTTTCTTGGTCTTCTTTGTTTTGTCGATGACCAGTTTGAGGGTCTTTAGCTCCGCCCTCATCAGCTCGTCCACCTGCAGATCACAATCAAACGCACCCTGAGACACAGGCTCACCTGGACGTGTTCACCTGAGAGTGTTTAGGTAACTTACCTGGATTCTGACTTCCTGTTCCACTTCCTGTCTCTTCTCCTCTCTGAGCAACTGCACGTCAACGGTCATCTGAGGGCCGTCACGGCAACGCCACACGTCTGAACACACACGAAGGAACAGGAAGTGTCAGAGCTTTTATTTTCTCAGGACGAGACAGGAAGTGTTTGACTGAGATGACACTGTAAAAAAAAGAGATGAACTGATCCAGGTGCAGCCGAGAGACTCAGAGCAGCCACTTCCTGTGTGGAAACGTCCACTTCCTGTGTGGAACAACAGGGTCAGAGGTCACCGCTCCCTCAGGTTCCTCCATCATGAGCCTTTATTTATCATGTTGAAAAACTCAGAGGAAACTGAACTCAGTCAGCAGGAGACTCACACTGTGAAGTAACTCGTGAAGTTACTCAGTAGAGTGTGTGAAGTCAGTCTGTTATTATATTACCCTGTAGTTACTAAGTTACTCCTTCATCTGACAACTACAACTACACACAGTGTGTGTGTGTGTGTGTGTTGTATCTTTGTGAGGACCGACCTGTGAAAGCTCTGTGAGCTGCAGAAACATCAGGGAGGAAACAGCTGGAAACATCTGTGCCACATCTGTCAGTCTATGAGACAGAGCAGAGACTGTGGTGAACTCACTGTAAAAGAACCTGAACCTGGTTCTGGCCCTGGCCCTGGTCCTGGTCCTTACCTCTTCTTTCTTCTTCTTTTTCTTCTTCTTCTCTTTCTTCTTCTCTCTCTGTTCTCTGTTCTTCTTCCCCTCTCTCTCCGTCTCTCTGGCCGACAGCTCGGCTGAAACCTGAACATCATCTGTTTTAGACTGACGAGTTGCTCAGAGGTCAGAGGTCAGAGGTCAGAGGTCACCTACCTGTTCAGGTGTTTTCTGAGCAAACAGAGCAGCTGATCCTCCGTCCTCCTCGTCTGGGAGATCTGGAAACTTTCCTGTGGCGCCTCTGAGAAAGAAGAACCAATCACAGCTCAGGACACAGAGACAGGAACCAAGGGAACCAGGAAGTGTCTGATACTCGAGGTTCTGGTCTGACCTACACTCGAGGAACCACTGTCGGATCTGGTCCTGCAGAGTCTCCTTCATGTCGGTTCCCTCCACCCTGAGAACCGACTGCTTCACACTGAGCTGGGCTCTCTGGTACTCCTCCTCGTTCTGGTCCTGGATCAGCCTCAGACCTGCTGAGACCTGCTGGGCCTGGAGCTGGGCTGGACTGGGACCAGGAGGCTCAGCCGGGATCTGAAGAACCAGAGGAACCATGAGAGGAGGAACCAGAGGAACCAGAGTTCATGTTTGAATAAAACTAGAAAAGTTCTGTTACCATTCCAAGAAAGATCATCTCTTCAGTCCGCTCTCTGTTGGTGATTCTCCTCTGAACGTATCCTCTCCACACCTGAAACACACTCAGGTGTTCACTCCTGTCTCCATGACAATGAACCAGACATCAACATCACATCCTGTTTATCAATCATTATCTATCAATCAATTATTGATTCATGTAAAACTGTAGAACGTGTTTGAACTGATTCAGGTGTAAAGTCAGAACTAAAATATTCTGATGGGTTCTACTGGTTTTACTCAGGTGTTCTACAGGTAAACTCAGGTAAACTCAGGTGTTTCTCTGTGAATCTATGAACCCATGAATCCTTTGTGATCCACCTGAGGAAACCTGACACCTGAAATCCTGACTGAGCGTGCTCAGTTCACAGGGTCGGGGTCGGGGCAGAGCTGACAGGTGAACTGACCCTCACCTGACCTCACCTGTCTGAACATGATGCTGATGTCACAGCTTCCTGTTAAGATTTAGATTAATGGGATTAAACAGCAGTTCTCCTCAGGTGGATCAGACCCGGTACCTTCTGGATCTGGATCGCGGCCTGCTCCAGGCTCAGGTGTGTTGGTCTCCAGGTGTGTCTCCTGCTGTCTCTCTCTGATTGGACGAGCTCAGTCATGAACCGAGCTCTTATTCGTCCCTGCCGAGCGCGCTCAGACGCCTGCAGGAGTTGGACTGCCTCCTCCATACTCAGGACTGGGACTGAGGAGGTCTGGACCAGGACCAGAGACACATCAGAGTCTGTTAAACTTTATTAAACTTTATTAAACTCACAGTCTAATAAAGTTATTTTAACGAGTCGTTTCTCACCGTCTGATTGGCTCGTTGTTTCTCCAGGATGTTGGACACGATGGTGTGTTTGAGTCTCTGCTGCTCAGTCCAGTCTCTGAGGAAACACCGTGGGAGGGGGACCTCCAGGTCCTTCTGGAGACACAGAGAGAGAGAAAAGGGGGTCAGCCTCAGACCTGATCCCCTTTGGACCTGATCCACTTTGGACCAGGTCTGGAGGTTCTCCTGCAGACTGATGGTGGATCAGGTCTGGAGGTCTTGTGGACTCACCGGGGTCATCTTCAGGTCAAGCAGCAGCTCATCAAAGTAGTGGAACTCGGACAGGTCCAGCTCCACCATCTGAGCCTTGAGTTCCAGGAGTCGACCCATCAGCCCCTCCAGGACCGTCCGGACTGCCCTCCTCTTCTGGGGCTGGACCAGCTGCTCATAGACCTCCTCCAGACCGCGGAAGATCTGCAGGTACTTCAGGTAGAGGACAGCCCGGTCCTGGAGGACCTGCAGTCGGTCCCTCTGAGGACCAGGAGGGTCTGAGGGAACCTCGTCCTGGAGGAGGTCCTGGAGGGCGTCATGAGCCGCGGCCCACTTCCTGTTAGAGAAGGGTGGGGTGGGGTGCTGAGTTTTAGTCTGGATCAGAGACACCAGGGTTAAAAGGTTTAACCTGAAGCAGTGCATGCTGGGAAATGTGGAAACAGCTGTTTGTTTTCACACGTTCAAAACCTCATAGAGAAAATTCTGGTTTTAAGCCGTCGTCATGGAAACACCAACACAATCTCTCCGCCTGGAAACATGTTCAAGGATTTTCAAGGAAAACGACTCAAGGTAAAAACTCAGAGGAGAGGAGGAATCAGAGCCTTGCCTGTGTGACGTCATCACCCGCCGCACCTGTCGGAGCTCAGGATCTAAGATTTAATGTTTTTCAGTCAGAGTCCTGGAGCAGAGACTGCAGGTCCTGGTCCCTCCGGGTCCGGGTCCCTCCTCCTCTGTGTCTGAGCAGCGGAGCGTGGCAACCAACAAATACAACGCCGAGCATGCGCACTGACAGCCTTCCACTCAGATTTACTCGGGGGAGGGGTGTGTGTGTTGGGGGGGGGGGGGGTCGTCCCCCTGCTTACTACACTGCAAAGTGAAGGGGGACCCTGTCAGACCGCCTCAGACCGCCTCGGACTGTCCGCTGCAGGAGCCGGACTCTAACCCGCCTCTAGACCCGGAATTTAACCGGGACGACTCAGTAGAACCCGGACCCAGACTCCGCTGTGGACCAGAGAGTTTTAAAGTGAGTCCGTCTCTCATCCTCTGTCAGGTTCACACGGGCAGTTTCGCTCGCCGTCGCAGTTTCGGGACTTTAAACCAGACTCCGTTTAAAAATGTGTTGTTTTTGGATTTCTGACTCAGAGGCCGAGGAACGGACTTTACACAGACACTTTTACTTATGATTACTAACCACTGACACTCGCTGTTGTATTCGGTGAACAAATGTCACACCAGACATCACTCAGATTTAATGAAATCTTAACTTTGATGAACAGATTTCTGATCGTCCTACTCCGCTGTAACGTCTTAATAACTGCGAATCTTCTTCATAAAATGATCTGTATCTGCACGGACGTCCTGTGATGGTATAAAAAATCTGAGCCGAACTGATCACTGTGTCATGTTTGGTCCTGAAAAGTCTTTATATGTGTGTTATAATCTGTTATAACTTGCCGTTACACAAAGAACCTTAATTTGAGGTTTTTTTTAAGGAGTCTGACATTATCCACGAACGTTGACATTTGTTCACACTGAACTTTATTGTGCAATTTCTTTAACACTTTTGCAACTAATAAAATAATCATCAATTATCTGATACACCTTATTTTTCAGCTCTGTCGCAGTGAAAACTTCAACCCAGATTCCCATTAAAATATGTTCATTTTTGGAGATTAAACATAAAACTATATATTTCTACTTCAGTATGAAAACTATTAAACATAACTAATGAACAGGAGTGTCCTCCTGTGTGTTCGGCACATAACAGATCCAGCAAACGTGCTGCAATTACACTGCAGTGTAATTTAAAGTCTCATTAAACATTAGTTTGTCTAGTTTAAAGCTCCAGCCCACGGCGGCGTTTTCTGCCTTAAAATCAACGAACCTGTTTGAAAAAGTAACAACTGACGTGCGACCGTTCCGTGACGGCGAATGAAACCTGAGCCGGACTGAAGAGTGTTCCGGGTTAATTCATCAACATCGTAATATTTGTGTTGTAACGCGTTAAAAAGACGTAATGAGGAAACAGTCGTTTAATTGAGAGATTTTTCAGCGGAGTTCGGCGAGTGTTTGATGTTGAGCTCAGTGTCACTGAGGCTGTAGTTGATGCTGGGCCGTGGACAGAGGTCAGCCTGTGTTTTATGACACCTGAAGTGCTCTCTGGTGGTTTATGGGGTTTTGGTGGTGCGTTCAGGAGCCTCTCAGCTGGTGTCTGTTATCTTACTGGTTGGAGCTGTGGTGCCTCAGTGAGCTCATTAACAGAAACCTGAATCCTGCAGATAAATTACCTGAACATTATATTAAAGATTTAAACTGCTTCTCTGTCTCATTGTTTCAGCTCTGCAGTAAACTTTTATTTTGAAGGTCGTGACCTTTCAGTGTAAAGTGTCCTGTGGAGGTTTTATGGTGAAGTGAAGGAGCAGTAAAACTCCTCCTCCAGCTGCCCGTCATCAGCCTCACTTCTTCTTCTCTGGTTGTTTATTTACAAACAGCAGCTGATCGTATTTAAAGTCTCTGAGCAGACGATCTGAAATCCATTTTTGAATGGAGTCTGGTTCGTGATTCGTCCATCATTTCATTAAGGTTGAAGACATAAATTATTATTATGGGATGTTGAGTCTGAAACAGCGTCATCTTTTTTCAGCTGCAGCTGGCTCAGTATTGATCACACAGACGTTATTGATCGGTGACGATCACACAGAGACGCTGCTGTTCTGTCACTTCCTGGATCTAAATCTGGAAACAACACATCTGTCTGTCTGTCTGTCAGTCAGTGTGTGGTCTGAACAAAGACTTGAGTTAAACTCTGGTCCAGGTCCTGACTCGTCTGTGTTTTGTTTTCCAGGTGTCCTCATCATGAGTCTGAGTTCGAGTGACCTCACTGAGCTCATGGAGCTGTGGGAGGAGCTGAACCTGACGTCCATTGACAACCTGTCCCACGTGGAGACGCTGCTGTGTTCAGGCACCGTCGGTCACGCCGCCTTCCTCCACTTCCTCTCCGTCCTCTATGTCTTCATCTTTCTGGTCGGCCTTGCTGCCAACGCCCTGGTGGTCTGGGTCAACCTGCGCTCCGACGGGAACCGCTACGAGACACACCTGTACGTCCTGAACCTGGCAGCAGCTGACCTGTGCATTGTGGCCACGCTGCCGGTCTGGGTGACCTCGCTGCTGCGCGGCGGTCTCTGGCCATTCGGCGAGGCGGTCTGTAAACTCGCCCACCTGGTCTTCAGCGTCAACCTCTTCAGCAGCATCTTCTTCCTCACCTGCATGAGCGTCGATCGCTACCTGTCCATCACACTGCTCGCTGAGGCCCCCGGCAGCTGCAGGAAGAGGGCGGCACGGCGGCTGATCTGCATCCTGGTGTGGCTGCTGGCGCTGGCGGCCTCTGTCCCAGACACCTACTTCCTGCGAGCGGTGAAGTCGTTGCACCACGATGGCGCTGTCTGTCGGCCAGTTTACCCGTCCGAGAACCCGAGGGAGTGGATGGCAGGTGTCCAACTGAGCTTCATCATCCTCGGCTTCGCCGTCCCCTTCCCCATCATTGCCGTCTTCTACCTGCTCCTGGCAGCGGCGATCCCTCCCGGCTCGGACCAGGAGCACCGCGTCAGCCGGTGGATCGTCCTGACCTACATCGTGGTGTTCCTGGTGTGCTGGCTGCCATTCCACGCCGTCCTCCTGCTGGACACGCTGTCGCTGCTCGGCGTCCTGCCCTTCAGTTGCCGGCTGGAGAACTTCCTGGACGTGGCGCTGCACCTGACGCAGTGTTTGTCTCTGGTCCACTGCTGCATCAACCCCGTCCTCTACAACTTCCTCAACAGGAACTACCGCTACGACCTCATGAAGGCCTTCATCTTCAAGTACTCCACCAGGACCGGACTCGCCAGGCTCATTGACGCCTCGCACGCCTCCGACACCGAGCGCTCCCTGGTGACGACAGACAATGGTGCCCCCATGTGAACTCTGCTCCCTCCCAACAACCTCCTGGACCAACAAGATCCCGCTCGCCAAGACCACCAACGCCTCCGAGACTGAGGGCTTGAAGGTGGAAGAGTCCAGACTTCTAAAGACTCGGGAACCCACCTTAAGACTTGGTTCTAGAGACCTCTCCTGCTTGTGGTGGTGGACACCTACATCCAGGTCCTCCAGGTCCTGCAGGTCCTATGAAGACGTACAAACTCTGGTGAACATCTGGAAAAGTTTTGACCGGACTCGACCAAATCAGATCTGACACAAACAGAGGATCAATTGATCAGCTGGAGATTAAGTGATCGGCTCTCTGGTAATCAATGGTAATCAATGGTAATCAATGACGGTCTCTTTGGGTTTTGGACTAAACTTTCTCAAACCACTCGGACTGAACCATGAGATGAACTCTGATTATTGATCTGCTGCTGTTACAGGTTATAACTCTTATATAACTGTTTCTAATAATACTAATACTACAAATACTAGTACTGCTAATACTGCTAATACTAGTACTAATACTACATCAGACTGCAGTGACACAGTTAAAATGAATCAGATCAGGTCAGCTGATCAATATGAAAGGATCAGTACCTCTGACCTCTGAGGCCTATTATGACCACACAGCGTGAGGTCTGTTCACAGACTTTAGTCCTCATGGAGTTTCCAGTCGTCTCAGCTCAAACACTCACAGGTGAGTCTGTGAGGTCACAGGTGAGTCTGTGAGGTCACAGGTTACAGGTGTGTCAGATGTAACTGCTGTATTCTGTGGATATGTCTGTGTTTTATATTTGATTTCTTTCTCAATCATTCCAATAATCAAAGGGAGAATGTATTGATCTGCAGGAGAACAGAGAAAATGAAACGTCTCATGTTTGATTGACTAGAAGTAAAACTTGTCTCTTGTGATTAAACAGAGAATAAAACACCAAGTGTACTGGGTTGTTAAAAAGTCCTGGAACATGTTCAAGGATCATTGGAACTTTCTCGAGGACCACTGGGACATGTTCAAGGACCCTCTGATTCCTCTCAAGTCAGAAAAGAGACCAAACTCTGTTTAGAAAAATGCAGATTCTTTCCCTCTAGGTTTCGTTCTTACTCTGCTGTTGAGAAATAAGAATTCCTGGAACATGTTCAAGGACCATTGGAAACCCTCCAAGGACTCATTTCGTCATGTATCTGTAATGTTGCTCGTCCCTCACTTTGTTGAGTCACAGTTTCCTGGTGTTTTTCTCTTCTTTAAAATAAAAACATGGAAGAAAATGAAGTTTCGTTTTTTTTCCTGTTGATGTGAACGCGTCAAACAGGAAACAGCTGATCTGAGGTCTGATCTCCTGTGACCTGACGATGAGTAAAAACGTGTGAACGCCCAGTTTGTTCACTTTGTGACGTCGTGTTTTTCCACCACAATTACTATGACTCAAACTGATGCCTTCACTGTCCCCACGGAAAATTAAACTCTGAGTGACTCAGGAAATATTTTAATGTTTTCATCAGAGTTTCCAGTAAAACTGAGCAGAGAGAAAAACCTCTGGTCAGAGTGTCTCCATCTGTCCAGGTGTTTCCAGGTGAATGACTGCGTTTACCTGAGCAGGTGTCATCGTCTGCAGGTGTGATGCTGAGGTCGCACACAGGTTTCGCTCTGAGTGAATGAGGTTTGGTCTGTGGAGCCTGAGCTCAGAGAGGTCGATCTGAGCGCACTCAGTGGCGAGCAGCCGCCTCATTCAGAGCTGTGTTTCAATGACAACCAGACCGGCCCATTCACAGTCAGGTAATGAAGATCAGAGGGGCTGGAACGCTGTACTCTGATTGGCTCTGAGGGTCACCACGGCAACGGGACCAATGTAACACTCACTCAAGGACCACGGATCTTAGCAGCCTCTTCAGATGACCTCAAGGACCACTGCAGTCTCTTCAAGGACCCCTGGAATGTGTCTCAGGACTTTGGGCTCAAGACCTCCTTCAAGGACTACTACCACCTATTCAAGGGACCCTGGAACTGTTGTTATGGTTTGCTAGTTTGTCTTTGTGTTGTGTTTTTTCTGCGTTTTCTCTGTTCCCCTTCCCTTTTCTGTTTGGTTGCAGAGCTGGTGTGTTGCAGGGGTGTATGTTCCTCCTGCTGGCTGATTACACACACCTGTTTCCACTCCGCTCGTTCTCCCTTCGCCTTCTTAAGCCCGGCCTTCACTCCAGCCCTTTGCCAGAGTATTCCTTGCTGTATCCTGTGTGCAAGCTCTCAGCGCTACCTGTGTTTGGATTCTCCTGGTTCTCCGTGGCTTCCTACGTTTTTCCAGTGGCAAGCTTCTCCTGTTCTCTGTGGCTACCTGTGTTCTCCAGTGGCAGCTTTTTCTGTTCCTCGTGTCTTCAGACTTTCTTTAGTCAGCCAGTCGCCTGCCAAGCTGTCTGCCTATTGTTCCTGTGTTTTCATCGGTGCCTTATTAAAGAGCCTTCTGTTGGAACTTACCTGTGTGTGTTCTCTGCATTGGGGTCCTATACTAGAGTTCATAACAGGAACCCCCTGAATGACACCTTGAACATCCTTAAAGACTTCTGGATCTTTTTCAAGGACCTTCTGACCCACTGGAAGAACCTCAGGGACCCTTGAACTCTGCTGTTCCTGGTCCTGGAAGGTCTGTCTGAGAGTGGAGGGTCAGGGTCAAAAATAAAAAGAATCAAAACTTTTCAAAACCTGATTAAATCTCAGTTTTTCAGCCTCCTGCTCTCAAACCTACCTCAACAG
>BRZM01000122.1:1840417-1925406 GCA_033238685.1 Lates japonicus | reverse complement strand
CCTCTTCAGATGACCTCAAGGATTCCTGCAGTCTCTTCAAGGACCCCTGGAATGTGTCTCTCAGGACTTTGAATCAAGACCTCCTTCAAGGACTACTACCGCACCTATTCAAGGACCCCTGGAACTGTAGTTTGGGTTAGTTTGTCTTTATGTTGTGTTTTTCTTGCGTTTTCTCTCTGTTCCCCCTTCCTTTTCTGTTTGGTTGCAAGAGCTGGTGTGTTGCAGGGGTGTGTGTCTCCTCCTGCTGGCTGATTCTACACACCTGTTTCCCTCCATTCGTTCTCCTTAGCCTTCAAGCCGGCCTTCACTCCAGCCCTTTGCTAGAGTATTCCTTGCTGTATCCTGTGTGCAAGCTCTCAGAGCTACCTGTGTTTGGATTCTCCTGGTTCTCCATGGCTTCCTACGTTTTTCCAGTGGCAAGCTTCTCCTGTTCTCTGTGGCTACCTGTGTTCTCCAGTGGCGGCATTGACCTCATTGATATTTGGAACTTTCTTTAGTCAGCCAGTCGCCTGACAAGCTGTCTGCCTATTGTTCCTGTGTTTTCATCGGTGCCTTATTAAAGAGCCTTCTGTTGGAACTTACCTGTGTGTGTTCTCTGCATTGGGGTCCTATACTAGAGTTCATAACAAGAACCCACAGAATGACACCTTGAACATCCTTAAAGACTTCTGGATCTTTTTCAAGGACCTTCTGACCCACTGGAAGAACCTCAGGGACCCTTGAACTCTGCTGTTCCTGGTCCTGGAAGGTCTGTCTGAGAGTGGAGGGTCAGGGTCAAAAATAAAAAGAATCAAAACTTTTCAAAACCTGATTAAATCTCAGTGTTTCAGCCTCCTGCTCTCAAACCTACCTCAACAGAGAAAACAGTGGTTTTTACTGCAGCTCTCTCTGAGGTCTGAAAACAGGAGCTCTGTGTGTGTGTGTGTGTGTGGTCTTGTATCTCTGTGGGGACAGGCTGAGGAATGTATGACGTCCTCATGAGTCCTAATGTGTGTGTGTGTGTGTGTTCATTATCACACACTCAGTCCTGGAATATGTTCCTTTACTCGACTTCCTGTGAGGGGCGGAGCTGTGACCTTTGACCCTAGCAGAGGTCATGTTTACTTTCAGGAGCCGCTCCACATTCCTTGCTTCGTCTCCACGGTAACGGGGGCTGATTGGCTGAGAGCGGGGTCAGCTGATCACAGACAAACCTGAGATAACAGAGAGAGAATACTCGATTACAACCCGGAGTACTGACAGGTAACTGTACTCTGAGGCTCTATCAGTGACATATTGATCTGAGATTATTGATTATTACTGATCACAGAGAACAGAGAACAAACTGATGAAGTTTCCAAACTGACCCTGAAGTATCTGAGACTCAGACCTGATCAGACCAGGTTCAGGTCTGTGAGGAGCCTCAGAGGAGCTGTGCTCCTTCATCACCTCTGACCTGAGGAGGAGTGTGTGTGTGTGTGTTACAGGTGAGGTGTGACACCAGGTGGACAAACAGTGGAACAGGAGGAGGAGCTCACTGCTCATCATGTGACTGAAACAGGAATAACAGAGTCCTGAAACCAGGAAGTGAGTTAGCATGTTAGCATGTTAGCACTTCCTGTTCCCTCGTCCCAAAGTCAGTGTGTTTCTGGTTGAAATGTCTGGAAATAGGTCTGTGGTTTTAACACAAGCTCAAGACATTTTCAGGTTTGTTCTCAACATAAAATGGGTCCAATGCGTCCCCACTCCTGATGTTTGGAAGCTTTTCGTGTCTTAAAAGGCGGTTGCTAGCAGTGTCTAAATGAGACTACAGAGGTTGTCAGGGATATTGGCAACCCATCTACTCCCGCAGTCCACCTTACAGCCTGGTTACATTGTTTCCTGCTCACGCTCTTTCAAACTCTCACTAACTTTCTGAAGAAGGCTTTTGTAGAAAATCAGAGCTAAATGAAATGACCAGTTGGAAGCTTAGTGGTGGAGACGTTGACGTCATCATGTGACGCAAGGTGAGCTCACCTGGGAGGCTCCTGAGAACCAGGACCAGGACCGGGACCAGGACCATAAACATGTCAGAGATGACGACACTGTGAATATGTAGAAACAGTTTCCATGAAGCTGTTACACAACCTGCACTGTTTACTGTTTACTACACACAGACACAGACAGACACACACACACACACACGCACACACACACACACACACACAGGTCAAAGGTCGAGCTGACGATCACTAAAATAAATTAATATAAATCAGCCTCAGTTGATTTAAACTAAAAAGTGAATCAGTCGTTCAGAGAAAATAGACGACAACATGTTGTTCAGTCTGAGCCGGTGGGGTGGGGGGAGTTGGGCATGTGCGGGAGGCTATTTTCTCTGAATGGGGGTGGGGGGAGAGAGGCATGTGCAGGAGGCTATTTTCTCTGAATGGGGGGGGGTGTCCTCCTCCCTGGGTATAAAAGCAGAGGAGCTGCAGATTCAAATAAACCACAGAGGAGGACAGACCAGAGACTAGAGACCCACAGAGACCCACAGGCCCGCAGATGGACATCCAGACAGGTCAGGTGGTCCGGCCTCTCGGGGCCCTGGACGGTCTGGAGAAGCAGCTGACGTGTCCGATCTGTCTGGACATGTTCAGTAAACCCGTGGTGATCCTGCCCTGCCAACACAACCTGTGCCGTGGCTGCGCCAACGACCTGTACGAGTCCAGGAACCCGTACCACTTCTCTGGAGGGACCTTCCGCTGCCCCACCTGCCGCTTCGAGGTGGTCCTGGACCGGCACGGGGTCTACGGTCTGCAGAGGAACCTGCTGGTGGAGAACATCATCGACGTGTACAAGCAGCAGCAGGAGAAGAGCCAGACCGACGACCCGCCGCTCAAAGACCAGGACGCCAAGGAGGCGCGGTGTCCGGAGCACGAGGACGAGCACATCAACATCTACTGTGTCAGCTGCCAGACCCCCACCTGCTCCATGTGCAAGGTGTTCGGTCAGCACCGGGACTGTCAGGTGTCGCCGCTGCTCGCCGTCTACCAGAGTCAGAAGGCTGAGCTCCGTGCCGCCGTCGAGCTGCTTGCCGCCACTGACGTCCGCGTCCAGGCCGAAGCGGCACAGCTGGACCGGACCTGCCAGCTGGTCCGGGACAACGGGGAGCTGCAGAGGCGGCGTCTGGGTGAGAGCCTGGACCTGCTGTACGCCGTCATGGAGGAAAGGAAGGCCTGGCTGCTGGATCGCATCGACCAGGAGGAGCGCGACAAGACGGCGGCGCTGCGGGCGCTGCAGGAGCGCTGCCGCCAGCAGCTGTCACTTAGCAACCAGCTGCAGGAGAAGGTGAAGCAGAGTCTGCAGCGCTGCGGTGTCGCTGAGCTGCTGCTCGCCGCCAAACAGCTGCAGCAGGAGGCTCAGAGCGCCGTCACAGACCAGATCCTCAGACCTGAACCCGGGTACGAGAACATGGAGCACCTGAGTCTGGACACAGAGCAGGTCCAGGTCCTGCTGGCCCACATGGACTTCAGACAGGAGGAGGACCAGGACTGAGAGACCAGGAGGAGAGGAGACGTCCTTAGGGTCCTGGTCCAGAGTCCAGCAGTGAGTTCAGACCTGATCCTGGTCTGATAAAGACCAAAGACTGAAAACAGTCAAAGACTCTGAGAGAACAGACTTTACTCTGAACTTAACGAAACATTTGGTTTTTTCTACTTTTTTATTCTGATGTTTCTCTGTCCGGTCCAGAGTCTGGTCCAGAGTCTGGACTTGAGTTTTTGCTGTGCTGCTCTCGTGTGTGAATAAAGTTTGATTTGAATGTGACTTGGCTCCAGTTTCTACTGTAACAGATTTATTATGGGTCGGGACTCTCCCGGTCTCTGACTCTGGATTTAGAGCTGCATGTGGCTTCCTATATTTATCGGGGTCAGTGAACGCCTCCTGGCCTTGTTTAGTTGTCTGTGGAGGTTATTTTTACTGGGAGGGGGGGGTCAGGTTTCAGACTGAGGCATGCTGGGAAACAGGGGGGGCTGTCTGACATGAAGAGGACTCAGAGGTCGACCTGGACCACATCCTGTCACACTCACAGTCAGAAAGAGATAAGAGGTGTCAGATAAACCAGTCCTGACATTTACATGACTCACTGACGTCACCTGAACGCACCACGTGTCCACTGCTTTAATTAGACCGTGACAGAGGACAGACCCAGACCCCCCTCAGCCTGAGAGTCTGGACCTGGACCAGAGTCATCAACAAACACACACAGAGTCCAGGTTCAGAGTAAATCTGGGTTAAACCAGAACCTGGACCTGGACCAGGTCGATGTTGAGTTATTTTCAGTCTGAGCTCAGCTCCATGTTTCTCCGTGGATCAGATTTGACTCGTGTGGAGACACATACAGAACGTGCACGTGCTCTGGATCCTTGTGCACATGCACACGCACGTTTGTCAGAGGACCAGTTCACTGAGTTCAGTTTAAACACAAACACATGTCAGGGCTTTTATTGTGGAGGGTCAGTGGTGACTCTCCAGATTAAAAGTCTGAGTCAGTCTGAGTCTTCAGGTCTGAAATAGATCAGAGAGCAACTGCAGATGAACTGGGTCACAGGTTTAAAACAGTCATTCAGTCACAGTCACTGTTTTTAGCTTTAATGAAACTGTTTGTCTCTGTTCATTCACCTGCTAAAAGTTAAATAAAAACACCTGATGTCCTGAGCCCAGAGTCTTCGTCAGTTCTTCTTCACACTGAGGTGGAAAACTGTTGACGAACCACAGCTATGACGTCTGTTAGCTCTGTGGCTAACATTAGCCCTGTGGCTAACATTAGCCCTGTGGTCAACATTAGCCCTGTGGCTAACATTAGCTCTGTGGTCAACAGTAGCCCTGTGGCTAACATTAGCTCTATGGCTAACATTAGCTCTGTGGTCAACATTAGCCCTGTGGCTAACATTAGCTCTATGGCTAACATTAGCTCTGTGGTCGACATTAGCCCTGTGCTGCTGTGGCAGCAGAAACAGTCTGACATTACTGTTTATCTGCACATATTCACTGCTCACAATAAATCACCATCACTAAAGAGCACAAACGCACACTTCATATACATTGAGTGGGTCCAGGTGGTTCAAGGGTGCCTGCTCTGTCTGGCTTGGAACACATACTTCACTGCTCTGACCGGGCTGACTGACAACAACAAACAACAGTAACTCAACATCCTCTCCCACGGCGAAGCTGTAGATCAGTTGCTGTTTCTTCAGTCGTTCATCAGCAGGAAACTGATTGTACCTGATGCGTTCAGGTGCTGCATTCAGGTGTGGATGTGTTCAGGGTGAAAACTGTAACATCAGTAACATTAGCTGCACGCCAGCAACTTTCTGCAGGTTGAAACATGTCCGTCCCTCAGGTGAAACTGTTCCAGGGTCACATGGTGCTGATGCACAGACGGCAGGTAACAGGAGTTTAATCTTCACTCAAGTAAAATCACTTCGACACTGACAGGAAACAGGAAACACACCTGAGTTCACCTGTGAGTCAGAGACCTGGACCAGGATCTACAGAGAGCCACAGCGCCACCTGGTGACCACAGCGTCACAGTTTATTACATCATCACATTGTATTAAATCATCTGTGACAGTAGAAAACATTCAAGTCTGAGGAAGTTCTTCACAATAAAAGTCATTGATCTGATTCACTAACATCTGTTTAATGAGCTGTTTTTATCAGTGAAGCCCGGGCTGCTATAGCTTCAGGCTAACCAGGCTAACTATGCTAACCAGGCTAACTCTAAGCTTTAACCTGTTAATAAACATCACATCAAACTGCTGTTCAAAGGTTTAAAGAAGAAGTTTCAAACACAGACAGATGTTGCATGAGTTTAATATAACAACCTCTGACCTCATCACACTGCTCAATAACCACTGATATATTGATAACCCACATCCTGATCAATAGGACAGATAAACCCCATCCTGTCCTCAGAGCTCACACCTGGACGAGGACACAGGTACGTTCACCTACATTCACAAACTAAACACTCATTTATCAGGTCAACGTCCACTGTTTGACTCCAAAACTTTATTCATCACGCTGAGGGTGATGGTGGCTCGGCGGCCATCTTGGAACCAGTCCGATCTGATTCAAACCGTTTCAGGAAATAAAGTCTGATACTGACCTGAACAGGTGTTAGACAGGATCAGTGCTGTTCTGGAACCAAACCCTCCACTCACCTATTCACCCATTCACCCACTCATTCATTCATTCATCCATCGATGGTTAATTACAGACATGAATGTTCAGACATTTACAGCTGGTGCTTTTACATCCTCAGTGCCATGAAGACAAACTGGTTCAGGTGAGTCTCCACCTGTCTCATTAACATGTGTGGCCAAGCCCCCTTCTGTTACCTGGACGTGGTGGGCGGGGCCAGGTGTTGTTCTGACTGTTCATTGGCTCTCAAATGTCTGATATTTCATCATTGTCTCTGTGGACTCGACATCTGTCAGCGTCTGTCTGAAGGTGAGGTCAGAGGTCGACACCAGAGGTCAGAGGTCAACACCCAGCCCCAGCAAACATCAAACTAAAGGAAGATAAATGGAGCTGACACAGAGTTCGGTTCAGTTCCACATCAAAACAGAAAAACTACAGCTGACCCAGTCTGACCAGGTCCAGGTCCGTCTGTGCTGCAGCCGAGTCTTGGAGGGGGACAGCGCCCCCCAGTGTGGTGGTGGTGTTTGTTCTAACCCACCTGGACGGGTGAGGGGGACTGGCTCACCACATCAAGACAAGACCTGGTCCTGCTTCGATCAGAGAAAGAAACTGAACCTGACACGGTCGGATCTCCAGGTCACTGATTGATCAGCTGTTGATCACAGACATCAGTGATCAATAAGAGACATGTTCAGGTGGTAAACTCCGCCCGCCCAGAGTCAGAGCAGACGTGAAGGTGGATGAATTCATGGCACAGGGATCAGAGCTACATTACAGACATCCATGATTGACTGATTGATTGATTAACTGATTGATTCTCCTGGTTTTGGTTTAACTCCACCCGCCCGGTGCTGCATGCAGAGTAAAGCGTCCTGGTGAGCTGTGATTGGCTCAGACAGGAGTGACGTCACTGCTGGGCGAGCAGGGCGTTCCTGTTGGCCTTCATCTTCTCCAGACGTTTGGACAGGTGAGCGTTGGACGCCTCCAGCTCCTCGATCCGGTCCAGAGCCGAGCGGAGCTGCGACGAGACGGAAAACGAACGTCCACAGGTCAGAGACAGAGAGAGCTGCGGTTTGAACAGGTGGAGGAGGAGACACTCACCTCTCTCTGCAGCTTCCTCTTCTCCACCTTCAGCTCGTCTTCCACCTTCTCGGCGTTCTCTGACGCCGACTTGTAGCGAGTCACCTGACCCTCCAGACGGATGATCTGAGGAGGAAACAGGAAGTGATCAGACTTTGTCATCTGACCTTCAGCCAAACAGGAAGTTGATCTGTGACTCACGTTCTGTTCCAGCGCCGTCACTTCCTGTTCAGACTTCACCAGTTTGAACTTCAGGTCGCTGATCTGTCTGTTGGCGTCTCCTGAACAACCACAGAAAAAGTAGTTAGAGAGACGTCAGAGGACCGAGAGACAATAGAACGGAGGACGAGGACGTACTCTGCAGGTCCAGCAGGTGAGAGTCCATCCCGTTCTCCAGACCGTCCCCCTCCGGATCCTGGACTCCGTCTGAGCCAATCTTCTGTCTCTGGTCCAGCTGGGACTTCAGCAGCCTCACCTGGTCACAAACACACAGGTAACTCAGGTAAATCAGTTTGATCAAAGAACATTCTTTAAATGTGAGTTTTCTTCTCTCACCTGGTCCTGAAGACTCTCTCTGTCCTCAAACAACTTCTTCAGACGCAACTCTGCAACATAAACACCGCCAGTCATCACAGAGAACAACACTGACTACAGCTAACTAACTAACTAAAGCTAACTATAACTGACTATAACTAACAACAACTAACTACAACTATAACTAACTAGTCTGACACTAACTGTAACTAGTCTAACTAACCTTTGGTTTGAACTTGTTCTATATTTCCACAGTTTTTCACAGAAATCTCGTTTTTAAAGACAAAAACCCAATGACTCTGAAAGTTTCTCTTTAAAATGAAGTGAACTGACCTCTGACCTCTCGTCACAGCCTGATGACATCACTACAGGTTTACTGAGCTGATTTGATTTGTAATTTAATCAGAGATAATGTGAAGATTTATTGATGATTGTTTTAGAGTTGAATGTAGATTCTTTCTGTTCCTGAGAGCTCACACATATAATCCTCTGAGTTTACTCTCTGCAACAGGAGGTTTATTCTTTTATTAGGAAGTAAATTATATGAAGTTTCTATAAGTTATAATCAATGAAATCATCAATATTATGAATGGATAATCAGAAATTAAATTAGAAACAAATCACAAAGGAAATAAAATGATCCATTAAACCAAGAATGAAAATAATGATCTTACCTTTGTAAAGGAATCAGAGCTGTTGACTAACTTAAAGATGTAAAACAAAGATTCAACTCGATCAGTTTAATTGGTTTTATTGATGAACATTGATCAGAAACATCAGATCTGACTTCAGTCTTTATGAGATCCGACACTCAGCTGTGTTCTTCTGTTTCCTGTCGTCCAGACTCCATCTTTTCCTCAACGCTGGAACCACTTTCACGTCTTCGACGACGACCTCCGTCACCAGTTGGTGCTGTGGTTGCGTTGCCGGTTGCTGCGTGGCGTCCTTCTCGTCGGCCTCTTCGCAGCTGTCCATGTCTTCAATCGACCTCTCCTCCACGTCGTCGGGGTTTGACGGCAGCAACTTGTTGATGACTCTCCCATCTCGGAGACTCTTCAGGATCAGCTCAGGAACGGCCATCGCTCGGATTTCATCTGCGGTGATTTCTAAAAGTCGTCTGATCTTTGAACTCTGATCCGCACCAGAGTTTGTCGATAAAGTTCGATGACGTTTCAGCTGGACGTCCTTCAGATCTTCATCTCGGTCGTTTGTTTTAGACACGACTGCTGTTTCTACCAAATCCTGATCTGAAGCAGACTCCACTGATCTGGTCTTCACTGGTTCAGAAAAGTAGGACTCGACGAAAACGAAATCCTCCTGGCAGCTCGTCACCTTTACGTCACTCTGATTCGTCCCAGACACGACCTCTGAGGTTTGTTCTTCTCTGAGATCCTGAACCTGGACTTCACCTCTGGAACCAGGTGAGTCCACAGAGACCTCGTGGGTTTGGACCTCCCCCTGTAACACCTCAGAGACTGAACTGTCCGGTACTGCAGGTCGTCCAGGTCTTGATCCAGGATCTTTGGAGGTTTCACCTCCTGTCAGAGACGGTTCAGGTTTCATTCGGTTCGTTGATTCTTGCTGATTCAGCACAGCTTTCCCCAGAGTCTCCTCCAGGTCTGAAATCCACCGGTTCACAGAACCTGAGGTCTCAGATCCCAAACCCAGACTTTCAACAAACCCTCTCAGGATGTTTTGAATCGTCTTTTCCAGACCAGTCCAATCCTCCAACCCGGACACAGTAACAGTCTGGTCTTTACTGTCAGGACGTTCAGCTCCTCTCTCCAGGTCTTCATGCTCCTCTGGTTCCTGAACTGTCCCTCCATTAACGGCCTTTTCTCCATCGAGCCCTGAGGTTTTCAGTTGGGTTTCATCATTCAGGTCTTCAGATCCACCGTCATCAGCTTCACTCAGAGTCTGTTGTTGCTCAGAGATCTGATCTGTCAACACAACCATCTCATTAACAGACAAACCTGCGATTGTCTCTTCAGGAGCAGCTTCATTTATTTCACTCTTCTCTGATGTTGGGGAACTAACTTCATCTATTTTCTTTTCTTTACTGCACTGAGCTGTAACTTCAGACACGACCTCCCCTCGTAAACCTGGTCCGTCTCTTCCTGTTGACGAACACGTTGCCGTGAACTCTCCGTCATTTCCTCTGACATCTTGTTTTTGAGAGTTTAGTTTTCCAGCAGAGAAGAAACTCGATACGACAGCCTTGTTGTCCAGGATGATGTCCTTTACAGGTCGAGGTGGAACCAGTCTGGATCTGAGGAGTCTATTGGTTGAGGTTCTGCAAACAGGTGAAACTGCTTCCTCAGGCGTAACCGGACCTTTGAAGGAGTACTTCTTTTCCACCACAGGGACAGCCAGGAGTGAAGCTGCAGACATCTCTGGTCTGAACTCAGAGCCTCTGTCAGGTTTGGTTCTGCCTTTTAAAGCCGGGTCAGGTCCTGGTTGGGTCTGGACCTTCTTTCTAATGCCGTCATCCTGCCTGGCTGTAAACCTCAGATCCTTTTCACTTGTGGTGTTTCTGGGTTTTCTTCTGTTTCTTCCCTGATGTTTTTCCCTCCTGCTCAGCTGGTCCTTCTCCTCGTTCGGAGACTGAGAGTGTCTGTAAACCGTCTGGAGGTCGAGCTTCCTGTCGTCCTGTGGGACTCTGCTGCCCCCTGCTGGACGACGCTCTGCAGCCTTCCCTGAAACATCATGAAGCAGAGGATGGAGGACGAGGAAGATTCACTGGTTACAGATGATTAAATAATAAAGTGGGGAATGTGGGGAATTAACTCGAACCGACTCGACGGATCACCATCCTGATCACAGAGGAAGGAAGAGGAATCTGAAAACATCCGACCTGAACGAGAAGCTGATTGAAATCATCACAGGATTTTATCACAGAGACGACGCAGCTCAAACAGAAGTCACAGACAAACATTTACTGAAGTTGATTGATTGATTCGGATTCTGTCAGTGTGTTTATAGTATGGAAGCTCAGATGTGTCAAAGAAAAAGTGGATTCAATGTTAAAAAAGATTTTTCAGATTTTTGTCTGATTATTTTACATTTAAATATTAAATCAAAGATGATTTATTTTGTTTATAATTAAACTTTTGATTATCCATTAATAAATATTGATGACTTCATTGATTAGAACTTTGTATAATTTACTTCATAATGATGAATAACAGAATGCAGTGGGTAAACTGTTATATGTGCATTTGATTAATTATTGGTCTTTCAGGAGCAGAAAGAATCAAATCAAACTACATTTAACTCTCAACCAATAAATAATCAATAAATCTTCAGATTTCTGATTTAACTTCAAAACAAATTCAAAAAACTCGAAAAGGTTTTGACAGAAAACATCATAATGTTGAGCAAAAAGGATGTAATTTTCAAATTAAAGTCAAAATAATGACTAAAAAAGTTTTTTCTGACTAAATTCAAACTGATTCAGTAAATCCAGACTTTGACTAAGTATTTTATTCTTGGACTGAGAATCTTTGCATTTTAACTTCCACACAAACTGTTACTGAGATCATTATAGTGAATTATCAACATGACACTCTTCAGGTATTAATATCGATCAGTGTTAGCTGTTAGCCGGTTTAACAGACTCTTACCCAGCATGCTCTCTCTGCCATGTGACGCCTCCTGAGCCAATCGGGAGCCAGACTCTGCACTGACATCATCGTCAGCCTCGCCGTGTCCCGTCTCCCCGTTGGTGGTGATTTCAGGTGAGACAACGACGCCGTGTTTCTGTCCAGGAGGAAACCAACAAATCAATAATCAATCAATAATCTCTGATCAGTCTCTGAGGCACAGCCGTTCTCTACATATTAAATCTATGAAACATCCAGTCACAGCGTCGGCTCCTGAGCTCATTAACATTCAGGTGATGATGATGATGACATCACACAGGTGTTCCTTCTTCACCTTCAGTAAATCTCGCAGTCGGATCACTTCGTCTCTGAGTCGGTCTCGTTCAATCCGAACGATGTCGGAGATTTCCCTCTGCCTCTCTAACGCCTGAGCGAGGAGGCGAGGAGAGGAGGCAAGGAAGGAAAGAAGGAAGGAAGGAGGTAAGGAAGGAAACATGGAGTTAGTGAAGTGAAACAGTAGAAATGTTCAGAAACATGAAGTCAGAGAGTTTTAAGATGCTGAGCAAAGATTCACGTCAGATTTCTCAGGTTGAGTCTCAGTGACTCTCAGGTGAGTCTCAGGTACAGGTGAGGCTCTGCGGCGTCATACCGAGATCTTCTTCTCCTTCCACTGCAGAGCTTCCTGCAGGTCAGAGACCTCCTGACAGTAACTGCTGCTCTTCAACCGCAGCTCAGACACTTCCTGTTCACCGAGGGGGGGGTGGTTACAGAGAGGAGGAGGAGGAGACAGGTACAGAGGAGGAGGAGAAGGATGAAGAACAGTCAGAGTGTTAGTACATACAGGTGTCTCTCTGAGCTAACAGCTAATGTTAGCCTACAGGTGAGGCGTTCAGGGAACATCTGTAAATTACATCTTCAGGAAACAACCGGGCTCAGACATATTGTGTTATAGTTGTGAATATATTGTGTAAAAAAAAACGTTAGTGAGCCTAAAGATGTGAAAAACAACAGCAAAATAAAAACAACAGCAAAACAAACAGGACTGAAATATTGAAATAATATAACAACATGAAAGGAAAATACAAAGAGAGAAAGTGGAGCCATTTAAATAAATTCAATAAAACAGGCGGAAACTGAGAAACACCTTGTGTTTAAGAAATACGGTTACAAAATATAGATTAAACAAAGATATTAATTAAAATAAAACACATCAAACCAATGTTAAATAAAACAACAGAAAGCTAAGTTTAATTAATTCATAACACATTAAATTACTGTTGATAAGTTTAGACTAAACAAAGCTATTTGAATAAAAGATAAAAGTTTTAAATATTTATAAAATCTGCAGCGCTTCTTGTACTTCCTAGTTTGTCCACCAGATGGAGTCATAGCACCCTAACATATTACACTCACTGTATGAAGGTCTAAAATAATAATCAATACTTCAATCAAATGAGAGCCAATCAAGGAAACCTTAAACTCCTGAGGATTGTAGAGTTTGGTGTGAGAACATGACTAATCAGAGTAAAGAAGATTAAATATTGTTTTAAAAGGATGAACTCTGTTCACGGACTTCACCTCCAGACCTCAGTGTTACTTAATAAACCGACAGAAAAACAGTCTGAGGACCAAAACTGTTGGAGTTTTGAGCCTGACTCTGCATCTTCACCATTTGTGTGTGGGACACATTTCTGCCTCAGACCTTTTCTCTGCGTCTTCCACTGTCACAGACTTATTTCACACATCTTTTTATTGGAGTTTGTACTGCAGGAAAATCAAACGAACATTGAACAATGTTGTCAACTGTTCTAACTACTGTTTGCAGTGGATCATTTCATTCCTCTGTGTTCATTCAAGAAAAAACATTTACAAGTATGTTAGGAGCATAGACAAGATAAGGTACAGTTATCATTTCATCATTGCTACAGTCAGTAAATTGCTGTACTCACTGACAGTAAACACTGCTGTTAAATTCATTAGCAGAATGAGCCCTAACTGTTCACTGGACAATGATCTCTGATTGATCTACAGATAAGATGACCTGAATCGTCTCAGCTGACCTAACCTTCAAAGAAAGACAACATTCTGATATTAATAGTAGTGTTTTCATCGGAAAGAAATAGAAAGTTAACATTTTCATCCTCTAATAATCATCCCTCCATCTTTAGACAGGAGGAGGAGGAGATAGATGTCAGTTCCTTATTGTGATAGACAGAGTAACCACTAACATCAGATCAGTTCAGACTCCAGGACTGATCATTTCTTCCAAACCAGAAGTCTTTACTGTTTACTTTCCTGCCGATTCCTCTGTAACGGAGCGATGATGATAAAGAATTAAAGAAATTCTCTCCTGTTGAAAAGACAGCAGTGTCTTTATATAACGATGAATGAATCCAACTATCTATATACTTACAGAGCTTTGTTAGAGGCTTTGACCACTGGCAGCAGCCTAGAAGAGCCTCCTCTGAAGCAGAGTATTTCTTCAGGTCAAACACGTCCAGATCTTTTTCTGATGACAGTAAGATGAAGACCAGAGCTGACCATTGAGCAGGAGACAGTTTATCTGTGGAGAGACGTCCTGATCTCAGGGACTGTTGGATCTCCTCCACTAGAGAACGATCATTCAGTTCATTCAGACAGTGGAACAGGTTGATGCTTTTCTCTGCAGAGGGAGTTTCTTCAATCTTCTTCTTGATGTACTGGACTGTTTCCTGATTGGTCTCTGATCCACTTCCTGTCTGAGTCAGCAGACCTCGTAGGAGAGTCTGATTGGTCTGCAGTGAAAGACCCAGGAGGAAGCGGAGGAACAGGTCCAGGTGTCCATTTGGACTCTGTAAGGCCTTGTCCACAGCTCTCTGGTACAACTGTGTTGATTTGCCTCTGAACAGTTTAGACCACCTGGAGGTTGATTGTTCTTCTGACATCAGATTGACTCAAGAGTTGATGAAGGTCAGATGGATATGAAGAGCAGCCAGAAACTCCTGAACACTCAGATGGACGAAGCAGAACACCTTGTATGGCTGCAGGGTTTAACCCTCATAATACCATGACATCAAGAGTTTATTGGAAACACACGTTTAACAATCAGTGAATATATAATATAATAATAAATATAATCACAGGCTTAGATGGAACATACACATTTTCAGAGAAGCTAATGTAAGAGGTTACTACATCAATACATTCATCCAGATCTTGACATGATTTTCTGTCAATACAGACTGATCAGTATTGTCCAGATAATCCCTTAGGCAACCCATTGCTTGGGCAGACCATTGTTTTACTACTTCAGTCTTTGGTTTGACAGCTTTCAACTTCTGATGGTAAGCAGGGATGAGAAGGATCACACTATGGTCTGACTGCCTAAGGGGGGCCCAAGCTAAGGCATGAAAGGTGTTAAGATTTTATTGCCTTTGTAAAGCAAAAAAGCTGAAGTTTCTAAAGCTTCATACAACTTTTCTATTATCATTTACAGTGATGGATGTTGGATAAACGTTTCAGTGACTGACAGTCGTCTGAGTGTCAGTGTTGGAAAGACGGACTGAGAACAGATTATACTCTGAGCAGAGGATGAAGTCACCATGTGGATGATTTGAATGTAAGAACGGAAAACTGTCTGTTCTTACAACGACGACTGATCATAAGAGAAGTGATGGAAATTTCTACAAATCAACATGCTCTGATGTGCAATGTCCAGTTACACAACAATATGTATGTGCAACGGACACCATGGAGGTGTAATTGTTCATATTATACTTCTTTCTAGTCCACTTAGCGGAGTAGCATGCACAGTTGGTGCCCCTTTAGCTTAACGGCTTTACAGTCTGGTGTGGACACAACTTTAAGGGTACATGGACGTCTGCCATACAGAGCTTCACATCCACCGTGATGAGAACATTTTAATTTTCTCTGACAGTAGCAGACTCTGCTACACTGAACAGCGATGCTGAAGAACCAGACCAGACTGCAAACCCAGGATACAGACGTTCAGTGAATGTGGTGTTGAAAGTGTGGAGGTGGATCAGAGAGTCAGAGGAGACTGTAGAAGCAGAGCCAGTAGACAGTCCACATACACCGGCTACTCTGGGTGAGAGAGAGGAGGAGGAGGAGATATAGTGTTTCTCTCTTATTGTGACAGACCGAGTAACCCTGAGCATCAGAACAGAACAGATTCCAGGACTGATCGTTCTTTCCAAACATATAGTCATTCCTGTTTCCTTTCCTGCTGATTCCTCTGTAACTCACAGCTACATGAACCATTCCTTTCCACTCGACCTCCCAGTAACAGCGACCAGTCAGACCAGTTCTACACAGCAGCAGAGGCCAGTGACTCAAATCTGTCTGGATGATCAGGATATGAGTGACCCTTCTCCACGTATCATCTTCCTGTTGTCACAGGACAGTTTTGACTTTGTGTTCACATCAGTTTAGTCGATTGCGAGTTGACAGGAATCTGATGGAGAGAACAAGACACAATATTAAGCGTAGTTATTGATCGATCATCTTGATCATTGACGATGTTTGATGATGACCCAGTGACATCAGTGATGTGAATGAGTGATGCTACAGTTTGAAGTTGCTTTTGTTTACAGGAATCACATTAAAACACACTTACACTTCCTCAGACCTGGTCTCAAACATGGACTCCACCAGGCTCCACTCCTGAAAGGAGGAGTGGGGCCGACCAGTACATTCTTCTTCAGCATGCTAACATGGACATTACATGGCTCTCATAACAGACTGTTGGATTAGTCTTGTTGTTGTTGGCCAAAGCCTTGTGTAGAGATCTGTCACTGCTGTGACAGAGAAACATTTCCAGCTCTCCTCCCATCAGACATTGTCTGTGGCTGCAGCAGGCCTCTCCATACCTGAGTAGAGTGTCCAGTCTCCAGTCTGATCCTTCAGTCCAGCAGATGCAGCTTCACTCCTGAGTCTCCTGGAAGGATTGTAGCTCAGGTCCAGCTCTCTCTGTATGAGGTGGGGTTGGATCTCAGAGCTGAGACCGAGAAGAACAACTCTCTGTGATCAGACAGCTCGACAGACTGAAAACACATACAACACAAATACACAGGAACCCTCTGTCAACACTTGGCTGCTCTGTTTGTTTGTTGTTAAGACTATTTTCTTGTTTTTAGATAATGTCCAGGTACAGGCAAATTTACACAAATATCTTCAACATCATCAGTGGAATTAAATAATTCAACAACTAAAGAAAAAGGCAAGACAAAAAGATGAAAACTCATCATGGAAATCTTAAGTGCTAGAGTTGAAGGCAACTGGACCTATTTAGGTTTCTTGAAGACATTTCACCTCTCATCCCAAAGGCTTCATCAGTTCTAAAAGCTTATGAGGGAGTCCTAGGTATTTAACCTCTTCGAGGTGGTCCTGACAGTTGTTGACCCACCCTGTCGTCCTATGAGTCATTAGGATCACATAGGTCGAGGTCTGAATGGGGGTTAAGTCGTCTGGGTAAGGACCTCAGGACTGTGTTACAGGTGGCTGATAGTTGGTGTCGAAGACCACCACCTCTGTTCAAAAATAGTTGTTCCAGTTGGGCACAATGGCCTCCTTCATTCTTCTCTCAAACCATCTGTCCTCCCTGTCCAAAATATGGATATTAGTATCCTTAAGAGCGTCCCTTCTCTGTTAGATGTAGATAAACAGCTTAGTCTGGTCCTGATGAGCTGATCTCCTATGTTTTGCCATGCGTTTGTGGAGCTGTTGTCTGCTCTCTCCTATGTACAGGTCTGAGCACTCCTCACTGCACTGCACAGGTTATATACAAGGTTACTCAGCTTGTGCTTAGGAGTCTTGTCCTTGGGCTGAACCAGTTTCTGCCTGAGGGTGTTGCCTGAAGTGCACTGGGACGTTTAGAGAAAGCCGACCACATATGGAACGACAGTGTTGTGGCATCTGTCTTCCTGCTCCTCACTTGTTGATGTCTGCGGCTCTTCTCTATGTCTCTTCGTTGACTTGATGAAGGCCCAGTTATGATAACCACATGTTTTAACTGCTGTCTTGAGGTGTCGTTCCTTTTCTTTTCCATTTGCCTTGGAGGCAGATGCTCTCTGCTCTGTGGTGTAGGGTCGTGATCACACTATGTTTAGTGTTTCAATGGGTGGTGGGAGTCAAAGAGCAGGTATTGGTCTGTATGTGTGGGTTTCCAGTAGACTTCAATGTTGAGGCTTCCATCCTGCATAATGAGCACAGCACCGCCCAGGAATGGCAACCTATTTTCCTTGGTGTCCTCCCAGGTGAACTTGATGCTCCTGTTCACTGAGTTGATATGTTCAGCCTCTACTTCCTGGGTTTTGATGAGTGACACCGGTGTCAGACATGTAACTAAACCAGCGGCTGGGTGTTGTTCCTATGAAAGTGCTCAGAGCTTTGTTTTCCACCTCCTCCATGTACAGATTGGCTACTGTCTCAGTCAGCAGTCACAGAGGCAAAAACTTGAGTTTGGGGAGGCTATGGAGAAGGACTTTCGTTTGTCCTTAAGGAAGTTTGATGACTCAGAAAGTGAAAACAGGGCTTGTCTTAGGCTGTGTTCAGCTGGGGAGGAGAACTGCTGACCTGGACTGGGAATATTGTTGAGCAGTGGAAAGAGCACTTTGATGAGCTCCTGAACCCAACCAACACATCCTTTGCAGAGGAATCTCAAGATTTGGGGAAAGACCATATCCCAGAGGTTGCTGAGGTAGTCAAGAAGCCCCTTGGCAGCAAGGCACTGGGTCTGAATGATATTTGCCTTGAGATGCTAAAGCTTCTGGATATTGTTGGGCTGTCTTGGTTGGGACGTCTCTTCAATTTTGCATGGACAGTGGTACAGTGGTACCTGTGGAATGGCAGACTGGGGTAGTGGTTCCCATCAAAAAAAGGGGACTAATGGGTGAGTTCCAATTATTGGAGTATCAGGCTGCTCAGCCTCCCCAAGAAGGTTTACTCCAGAGTGCTGGAAAGGAAGCTTTGACCGCATTCAGGAGGAGCGATGTGGATTCAGTCCTGGCTGTGAAACAGTGGACCAGCTTTTTACCCTTACAGAAGTGCTCAGGGGGTCATGGGAGTTTCACTATCCAGTCTACATGCTCTACATGAGAGCTTGAAGAAGGCTTACAACTGTGTCCCTTGGGGGACCCTGTGGAATTACTTGTTATTTAGTTTAAAGTCTACATTTTTGTGATGGAAAAAAAACATATTTGTTGTCACAGTTGATTATTAACACTGATATGAAATCTTATAACAAAGCATTCTCCCCTAGAGTTCATATGTGTGAGCTCTAAAAAATATGATGTTGAATACAAGAACAGACTGAAAAGCACAGAGATTTTATGAACCATGAAACATCATTAGAGAGGCTGTTTAAACTGTGTGAGCCTCACTAACATCTGCATTGTTGGACAGAAATATCCAGTTATTTAAACAAACAGTAACTTGATCTGACCTGAGAGTCTCCAGTGAACAGTGTGGACTCTTCAATCCAACAGACAGAAGATTCACCCTGAATCCTGCAGGTCGTTGTTACTCAGGTCCAGATCTCAGACTAGAGGACTGGGAGCTGAGAACTGAGGACAGAGCTTCTCAGCTTCTCTGGAGAGGTTACAGCCACTCAGTCTAGAGATGATGATAAGAATTAAAGAAGAAAGGAATTATATTTTCCTGTTGAAAAGACAGCAGTGTCTTTATATAACAATGAATGAATCCAACTATCTATATATTCTCACAGAGCTTAAAGGAGGCTTTGACCACTGGTAGCAGCCCCAGAAGAGCCTCCCTCTGGCTGGCAGAGTATTTCTTCAGGTCAAACATCGGCCCGATCTTTCTGATGACAGTAAGATGAAGACCAGAGCTGACCATTGAGCAGAGACAGCTCATTCAGGGAGAGACTTCCTGAACCTAGGACTGTTGGACTTCCAATTGAGAACGATCATTCAGTTCATTCAGACAGTGGAATGGTTGATGCTTCTCTCTGCAGAGGGAGTCTTCAATCTCTTCTTGATGTACTGGACTGTTTCCTGATTGGTCTCTCGAACCACTTCCTGTCTGAGTCAGCAGACCGTGAGAGTATCTGATTGGTCTGCAGGAAAGACCTAGGAGGAAGCGGAGGAACAGGTCCAGGTGTCCATTTGACTCTGTAAGGCCCTCCTCAGCCCACAGCCTTTGGTAGAACTGTTTCTGCAGATCATCTTTTCTTGTTTCAGACTCTGGGAGGTTGATTGTCTTTCTCCGACAGCAGATTGACCCAGAGTTGATGAAGGCCGATGGACATGAAGCAGCCAGAAACCCTGAATTGTATGACTAAGCAGAACACCTTGTCCTGGTACAGTCCTCTCCTCTTTAAAGATCTGTGTGAACACTCCTGAGCACACTGAGGCTGCTCTGATATCATGCCACACCTGTCAGGTCTGATTCATAGAAGATCAGGTTTTCCTGCAGCTGCCTAAAAGCCAGTTTCTCCCAGAGACCAACTTCTTGAACTCCTGACTCAGTGTGGGATCTGTCCTGATCCCATCATACTCTGATGTTCTTCAGCTCTGGTCTGAAGCACCAGGAAGTAGATGTACATCTGAGTCAGGTCTTGGGCAGCTCTCCTCCTCTCTGCCTTTCAACACATCCTCCAGAACTGTAGCAGTGATCCAGCAGAAGACTGGGATGTGGCTATGATGTGGAGGCTTCGTGAGGTCTTGAGGGGAGATGATCCTGCTGGCCTGTTCCTTGTTGCTGGATCTTTCCTAGTTACCCTCCTCTGTGGGTCAGTGAACCCTCTGACCTCTCCAAGGTCACCATGTCAACACACTCAGGAGGAATCTGATTGGCTGCTGCAGGTCGGTGGTTATCCAGAGGCGAAAGCAGAGGGAAGCAGTTTCCTGATGATTGTCAGCAGCACGCCCACTGAGGTGGACTCTGTAACATCAGCTTTGATTCATGTTGTAGAAGTCCAGAAGTCGACACTCATCCAGACCGCCAAAGACATGAATACAACCTGAATCCTTCAAAACCTGCAGATTCCCAGTTTCTTGGTTTGTGTGAAGAAGTGATGAATGTTCCACTGCTCAACTTTTTTCTTTCAGCACATTCAGCTCTCTGAAAGTGAATGAAATGTGGAAGTGTATGTCCTGGTTGGCTTTACCTTTCACAGCCCAAGTCCAGAGTGGAACTCTGTGTTAATACTGTTTTCCCAATGCCAGCTACCCCTTTGTCATCACTGTTCTGACGGTTCATCTCTCTTCCAGGTGAGGCTTAAAGATGTCTTCTCTTGTCTGATGGTTGTTTCTGGTCTGTCTGGTTTCGGATGTTGTTTCCATCCGTCTGACCTCATGTTCACTACCTCCAGTCCCTCCCTCTGTGATGTAGAGCTCTGTGTAGATCTGATTCAGAAATGTTGGATTTCCTGCTTTAGCAATGCCCTCAAACAAACACTGGAACTTCTTCTTCAGGTTAGATTTAAGTCTAGGTGGGCACATAGCAGAAGATTCTGAAAGAAGACAAAAACACATTTTCTTAAAGTAGCTATAGCTAACCACAGGCATGAGAGACTGAACAAACTCAGTGTTAGCTACTCCTTAGCGACCCTTGCCCCCCCACCCCTGTCCTGTTTCCTGAAACTAAGATATGAACAACAGATGCTGAGTTGCAATAAACATTGTGAGGATACCACTGTTTGAAAGCTTGTATTCTAAATCTGTAGAGAAATCCTCTTACTGCTCTGCAGACAGTCAGCCAGCTCCTCCTGCTTCATTCTCCTCAGGAAGTTCACTGTGACCTCAGAACTCCTCTCTGCTGCTCCTCCTCTGCCTTCATCCTCACCTCATTCAACCTCCCTCATCCTCCTCTGACTATCTAAGCATTCTGGGTAATCTGGACTCAGGCTTCTGCATCTTCTTCAGCCTCTTCAAAAGTGACGTATGTTCTCCAGCTGGAACAGAAATCATATGAATGACTCTATCAAACTAAAATCATGGAGCCAAACATCGATCCATGTTGGACACACTGACAACCACTGGTCTAAAAGTGCAGCATGGAGATTATTGTCAACACAACAGATGTAAAAGTAGTTGTTGTCCATGCACAGACCATAAATATGGAGTCCAGGTGTGTTTGATGTTGCCAAGCAGACTGACCACTGGGAACCTCTGAGCTCTCCTGGTCCACTCTGTGGAGGAATCATGAAGAAGAATGAAGCTGAACTCTTCACTTCTGCAGATATAGATATAAATGTCTTTGTGAAGCTGTGCAGAGAAGGCTGTTCTGGGTAACTGTACAATACAGGGATTCACAGAAGAGCTGTTCAGTCTTCAGCTTTTCTTTTCCAATCACATTCACTTTAATTCCACAAACTATTTCTGGAACTCATTGTTCCCTGGGAAGATTGGATAGAGGAGGCCCATGAACGGCAGAAGGCCAAATACCTTGAGATCACAGAGGAGTGCAGAATGAATGGATGAAAGGGGCTCTGCAGGACACTCTCTGCATTGATCATTTAGCCTCCTTGGAGTCAGAGAGTTGCAGGAGAGAAGAGCCACCAAAAACATCATCGATGCAGCTGAAAAAGCATCCAGGTGGCTGTGGATCAAGATGTCTGATCCATTGTGTAGCGCATTACCTGGACACAAGCTGGGGACTGATCACCTCTGGATGGGTTGCCCAGGTGAGTGTCTCATGATCAAAGACCTGAAACACTCTATGATCCTGAATTCCTCACTTAGAATGAGTTTATTTGCAAGGAAACTGAAAGACCAGTATGACTGTAACATTTAAACCATCCTGTCTTAATAACCCCTCGCTGCTGAAATCCCTCAAGAGACTAGTTGACTCCTTCTGTTATTTCCTGTCATGTCCGCATCCTGTTGTTTGTACACAGCCCTCTCGCACATATTCACACACCAACATTTAGCCACATCCACTACATAGTATAGTTCTCATTCATTATGATATTAAAGGTACGTTAGGTCTGTGATTCTGATTAAAAAACACATTTTGTTTTTCTCTTCAGTTTTAAACTCTCACCTTGGATCAACATTGTGACATCCACCTTTGAAGGTTATAGGACGATCCATAGACCAGTCGCTCTTCATGGACAAACAGCTGGGTCCAGATAGGTTCTTCCAGTTTCCTCCTGAAAAACACAGGATATAATCTGCACTGCAGCCAGAACACAGTGAAACTATGAGCTGTGGAAACATCGAACAGATTCTTCTGTTTTGTCCTGCCATCCAGGATCAGGGAGTTTTTCATCAATGAGAAGAAAACCAGTTCCACATGAACTCCAGAGAGGATCAATGTGAAAACAACATGAGAAAACTGAACCATTAGAAATGGTTTGTGAGCATGTAGCCTCTCAGCAGTGAGGTACAGTTACAGCTTACATCTGATCAACTGATGGATGTCGGCCTTTAAAGTTCATGTTAATTATCAGTTAATGGATCAGATATAAGAAACCCCTCAACTGACACCTTTCAACACAAAGGAGCAGCAGCTCCTCTGCTGAGACCAGCCAGCAGGAGATCTCAGAGCTGGGAATCAGTTTTAAACTCTCACCTTGGATCAACACAGTGACATCTGTCTTTGAAGAATAAAGGTGGATCCATAGACCGGTCACTCTTCATGGACAAACAGCTGGGTCCAGGTTCTTCCAGTTTCCTCCTGAAAAACACAGGAACCAGAACACAGTGAAACTATGAGCTGTGGACACACTGAACAGTTTCTCCTCTGTTTTGTCCTGCCATCCAGGATCAGTGAGACAAAGGTTAAAGACTGGTTAAACTGCTCAGCTTCCAGATATGAGAATATAAACATCTGTGAAGAAAAATTTTGGGTCAAAGACATTTAATAAACTTCTGGATAAACAGTTGTTTAAACATCAGTCACATTTTAATGTTACTAACAGTTTTACCTCTTTGCAGCAGAGGTTTGTTGACTTTTAAAATTAATACAGACCTTTGACTTATCGCTCTTTAAAGAAAGACAGCTGGGTCCAGGACGTGAAATGCTTTTTTCAATTCTCACCTTTCATCAGTAGATTGTTGGAAATTAAGAGGAGGAGTAATTGACCGGTTGCTTTTCATGGACACACAGCTGGGTCCAGATCCAGGTTCAGGTCCAGGTCCAGGTTCCTCACACTGATTCATGCTGCTCCATTCACATCCACATCAGCTCACACACACTTTCTACCTTCACCTGGAGAGGAAACACAAATCATTCATCTGCACATCAACTCAAATCATTTCTCCTGGAGAAATATCAGCTGCTCCTCCACTGATTGGCTCTTCTTTCCTCTTTCATATCAGTGTCAGTTGAATGCAGTCAGACAGCAGTGTGAGGCAGAGGAAGCTGCCATCAGCTGCTCTACTTCTACTATCACTCCTCTAGATGGAGTCATGGAGCTTCTTTAGTATTTGGGTTTCTGTTAAACCAAACTTTACTCTGACAACACATGAACAGTGAAGAGCAAGAGACCTGTAAACCAGCAACCAACATGAAATCAGTTGATGAGAAAAACTGAGAGCTCACAACAGCTGTTCAAAGTTAAAGTCCTGACTTCACTGTTTGACTTTTTAACTGTTAGAAACACAACAACACAGTCTGTACAAGTTTACATTAGAATCAATATAAAAATGCTCCTGAGTGAGAAATCGTCTGGATGCAGGATGAGAACTTGTAAAGGAGGATTTCTGAATCTCAGTGCTGCTCCTTTAAGGATCTGAACACTTCGTCCTCCCTCAGAGAAACTGCTGAAGCTCTTACAGGGAGAAGATCAGAGAGTGACGCTCCACAGTAACAACGACTCTTCAACTACTGACCAGCAACTGACTCCACACACAACTACTCATACAAATGCATGTACACACAACATGTCACAGATTTCATGTCGGCACTTCACACTGGCAGCTCTGACTCTGCTACAGTAACAATAAAACATCAGTAGAATGACACTGCGTATTAACAGCGAGCTTTCAGGTTACAGTACCGTTACACGGAGTCTGGACGGAGTCAACCACCTGCGCCACAGTAACTTATCCAGTCTCAGTGAAAGCTTCAGCAGAGCGGGCGGAGGAGATATTTTCAGGAAGGGAGAGTCATAGATAACATCGGGGCTGGGAATTTAACCAAGTTTCCACTGGAAGGGGGCTAGGGAAGCTTCCCAGCATGCACCACGGCTCTTTAATATTCCAATAAACACTCAATAATACACTGTAGGCCTAATAATATACACATGCAGTATTAATACACATGCATGTACATGTACAAACATCCCCACTCCTTCCAGCAGCTTGCTGGTTGTTATAGCAATGCAACATTTTCACAACATTCCTGCAGCGCATGCGTCCTCTAGTGGCAGTTAACTGTCCGGCTGCAGAGACTAACCCTCATACACCATGACAGATACTAGACTGACTGTTCACTGGACGCACAAAATCAGATCAGTGAATCAGTATTGAAGAAAGTCAACAATATGATTTTATACAGGAAACAGAAACGGATCAGATCTGTGCAGCTGAACGTCTGGAGGAGAGGTAATAATATTTATTCATATTGTGATGTTTGTATTTTTAAATGAGTATTAAATGTTTACTGACTGTTTGTGTTTCTGGATCAGGACAAACAGCTGTTCTCCTCCCTCTCTGAGCGTTTCCTGGTTAATGTTTTTTTAGTTTCACTTTCACAGAACATGGCGGCGCACAGTGTTTTTTCCGTCTAAAGGTGATGTAGCTGTTTTTACTGTTTTACTCGTTAACACCTGTCGTTACCTGAGTTACCATAGAAACAGAAATGTGCCGCTCCAGTTGTTTTAGTGTTAATGTAACTGAGTCAGAGCTGTAACTGTTACAGAGCGTTTAGTCCTGAGACTCTGCAGGTTCCATCAGCTCAGACTGTCTCTGTTACTGTGGAGGGAAACCTCAGTGTGAACACAGGTAGGACAGGTAAACTTATCAGGAGTTTACAGACACATTAAAACTCATTCTTATTTTCAACAGCAGGATCTGTCAGAGCTGCAACAACTGTGGATCAACAGGAAATGAATGTGCAGATATTTAGATCATCATCCACACAGTGGTTTTCTACAGGGAGGCTGTAGACACAGAGACAGTGTCAGAGAAACTCAGTGGATCTCAGTCCTTCTGTGTGTCAGTCAATGAAATGATCGTCCATGCATCGAGTGTGAGCTGAGCTGCTGTTGACTGCAGCTCCATGACTCCATCTAGTGGAGTGATAGTAGAAGTAGAGCAGCTGATGGCAGCTTCCTCTGCCTCACACTGCTGTCTGACTGCATTCAACTGACACTGATATGAAAGAGGAAAGAAGAGCCAATCAGTGGAGGAGCAGCTGATATTTCTCCAGGAGAAATGATTTGAGTTGATGTGGAGATGAATGATTAGTGTTTTGTGTTTTCTCAGCATGAGTGATGAGGACAGAGGAGGTCCCTCCCTCTAAAACCACTCTGTCTTGGGGAACATGAGAGCCAGACCAAAGCTCAGAGGTGAGATGAGGATGTCCTTTGTCCATGACTCTTCTCCATGTCAGAGCTCAGCACTCCACATCACATCCACCATCAGTATTCACACTCACTGCTCTGTGTGTGTTGTGTTCAAGCCCAGAGCAGCAGCACTCACCACACTCTGCTGGACCTGGACCTGGACCTGGATGCAGCTGTGTGTGCCCATGAAGAGCAACAAGTCAATTGATATTCCTCTTCTTTTCAGACAATCTGTTGATGGAAGGTGAGAATTAAAAACTGACAGAAAGACATTTCAGACTAAAAGTTAGTTGCTGTGTTTATTAAAATATTGAACATATTTTTCATCAATTTTTATCCAACATGCAGATTCATCAGTTCTGTTTTTATTTCAGGATCCAGCAGCAGAGACCAGACTCTCCTGAACCCAGCTGTCTGTCTTTAAAGAGCAACAAGTCAAAGGACCGTATTAATTTTAAAAGTCAACAAACCTCTGCTGCAAGAGGTAAAACTGTTAATAACATTAGTAGAAGCTGATGTTTAAACAGCTGTTTATCAGAAGTTTATTAAATGTGTTTATTTACAGAATTGTTCTTCACAGACATTTCTATTCTCATATCTGGAAGCTGAGCACTTTAACCAGTCTTTAACCATTGTCCATATATAGACTGTCCCAAAAACTCACTGATCCTGGATGGCAGGACAAAACAGAGGAGAAACTGTTCAATGTGTCCACAGCTCATAGTTTCACTGTGTTCTGGCTGCAGTGCAGATTATGTCCTTTGTTTTTCAGGAGGAAACTAGAAGAACCTGGACCCAGCTGTGTATCCATGAAGAGTGATGAGTCAAAGGATATTCCTCTTCTTTTCAAACAATCTGTTGATAGAAGGTGAGAATTAAAGACTGACAGAAAGACATTTCAGACTAAAAGTTAGTTGCTGTGTTTATTAAAATATTGAACATATTTTTCATCAGTTTTTATCCAACATGCAGATTCATCAGTTCTGTTTTGTTTCAGGATCCAGCAACAGAGACCAGACTCTCCTGAACCCAGCTGTCTGTCTTTAAAGAGCGATGACTCAAAGAAGTGGATCATTGAGTTTAAAGGCCGACGTCCATCAGCTGATCAGATGTAAGCTGTAACTGACAGCCCAAGACTCAGGTTATTCTAGAAAAAGGAAACTGGATTTTATGCAGCTGATGTTGTTGGACCATCTGAAATCAAAGTGTTTCTATCTGTTGTGAACGTCCACACTGGAAGGTGGAGGTAAAACTCCGGCCGTCATAGAGAGGGGGAGACGTGATGTGGTTTAATATGGAGATAACTCCTCCCATGTTCAGACAGTCTCTCCTGGAAGACATTCATAGTGTCCACCTCAGTCGTTCACATGAAAAGAGACAGAAACAGTTTGTGTTGATTCTCAGTGGGATCAGCAGGACTAGTAAACCTTTACCACTACAGGGAGTCGTCTGATTCACTCTTCACATCCAAATATGACTTGATGGACCTTTAGCTTGTGTCTGTCTCTGTGTGGACAGACATAATGTGAGCTAATTCTTCATGATTCCTCCACAGAGTGGACCAGGAGAGCTCAGAGGTTCCCAGTGGTCAGTCTGCCCAGCAGCATCAAACACACCTGGACTCCATATTTATGGTCTGTACATGGACAACAACTACTTTTACATCTGTTGTGTTGACAATAATCTCCATGCTGCACTTTTTAGACCAGTGGATTGTCAGTCTGTCCAACATGGATCTGATGTTTGGCTCCATGATTTTAGTTTGATGGAGTCATTCATATAGTTTTCTGTTCCAGCTGCTGGAGGAGAACATCGTCACTTTTGTGAAGAACGAGCTGAAGAAGATGCAGAAGGTTCTGAGTCCAGATTACCCAGAATGCTTAGAGAGTCAGAGGGAGGATGAGGAGGTGTTGGACGGTGAGGATGAAGAGCAGAGGAGGAGCAGCAGAGAGGAGTTTCTGAAGATCAAGGTGCAATCTCCGAGAAGTTCACAGAGGAGCTATTGATCGTCTGCAGAGCAGTAAGAGGATTTCTAAAGATTTAATAAGATGGAGAAATTAGGATATTACTCACGTCTCAACACATGGAGGGAAATATGTTCATATGTGCATTAGTTAGGGAGCAGGGGCACTAAGTAGTAGCTAACACAGAATTTGTTTTGAAACTCACTTGACCTTCTTGTGGATAAAAAAGTCAGATATAGCTACTTTAAGACAATATGTTTTGTGTTCTTTCAGGATCTCCTACAGGTAAGCAACACAACCTCAAATCTAACCAGAAGAAGTTCCAGTGTTTGCTTGAGATCTCTAAAGCAGGAAACCCAACCCTTCTGGAATCTGACCCACACAGAGCGCCTACATCACAGAGGGAGGGACTGAGAGGCTGGGGGTGATGAACATGAGGTCAGACAGATTGAAACAACATCCAGAAAACCAGACAGACCAGAAACAACCATCAGACAAGAAGACATCTTTAAAGCTCCACCTGGTAGATGAACCAATCAGAACACTGACTACAATGGAGTGGCTGGCATTGGGAAACAGTATTACACACAGAAGTTCACCTGGACTGGCCAAGACAAGCCAACCAGGACATACACTTCACATTTCCATTCACTTTCAGAGAGCTGAATGTGCTGAAAGAGAAAAAGTTGAGCTTGTGAACTTGTTCATCACTTCTTTACTGAAACTCAAAGAAGCAGGAATTTGCAGGTTTGAAGAGCCCAGTTGTGTTCATCTTTGACGGTCTGAATGGCGCCACTCTCTGGACTTCCACAATGATCTGACTGAGCAGAGTCCACCCCAGTGGACGTATGACAACCGGGAAACTGCTTCTGCCCGGGCCTGACAACTAATGGACCCATGGGCTAAACGATCCTCCTGAGTGTGCGTTGACATGGTGACAGAGGCTGGCCGAGGGTTCACTGACCCACAGAAGGCACTGGTAGTAGGAGATGAGATCAGGCCAGCATCTCCATCAAGACCTCACGAAGCCTCCACATCATGCGCCACATCCCAGTCTTCTGCTGACCACTGCTACAGTTCTGGAGGATGTTGAAAACCAGAGAGGGAGTAGAGCTGCCTACACCTGACTCAGATGTACATCTACTTCCTGGTGGTTCGACCTCAAACTGAAGAACATCAAGTATGATGGAGGATCTGGGACAGATCCACACTGGAGTCCAGAGACTCAAGCACATTGAGTCTCTGGGAAAAACTGGGCTTTGATCAGCTGCAGAAAGGGAACTGACCTCATGGAATCGGACCTGACAGAGGCATCATATCAGAGCAGCCCTAGTATCAGGAGTGGTTCAAGCAGCGATCTTTAAAGAGGAAAGAGGATCGTATTGCATGCGTGCCCGTTTCAACCATCTGAGGTTCAGGAGTTTCTGGCTGCTCTGATGTCCATCGACCTTCACCACCCTCGGTTTCGCAACTGTCGGGGCAGGAACAATCAACCTCCCGGAAGTTCACAGCCAAGAAAGATGAACTGAGACACAGTTCACTGCAGAGCGGGACAGCCTTATGGTCTGCACACACCACCTGACCTGTTCTCCGCCTCCTGGGTCTTTCTCAGATCAACGACTTTCCACCAGGTCTGCTGACCAGGAAGTGGATCAGAGACCAATCGAAACAGTCCAGTACATCAAGAAGAAGATTGAAGACTCCTCTGCAGAGAAGCATCAACCTTAAGTTCACTGTCTGACCAACCTGAATGATCGCTCTCTAGTGGTTGACCCTAACAGTCCCTGAGTTCAGGAAGCCCTCCACAGATAAACCGTCTCCGTCAGCCCTAGGCTTCATTTTACAGTCATCAGAAAAAAAAGATCTGACGTGTTTAATCTAAGAAATACTTGCTTGAGGAGGTTTCTGAGGTTGCTGCCAGTGGTCAAAGCCTCTAACAAAGCCTCATATATAGATAGTTGGATTCATTCATCGCTATATAAAGACACTGTTGTTCTTCTATATATAAATTCTCTTTAATTCCTTATCATCATCTCTTCAGACTGGAGTGGCTGTAACCTCTCAGAGAGAAGCCTGTCCAGTTCTCAGCTCCCAGTCCAACAGATCTGGACCTGAGGTCAACAACCTGCAGGATTCAGGAGTGAAGACTCAACTGACCTGAGTCCACACTACCAATTTGAAAAACCTCAGCCAGATTCATCAACCTGTTTAACTGATGTCACGCTTTTCTGTGTGAGAGACAACAGTGCATCTCTGTCTTAAAACATGTTTTTAACCACCATTATATATTTCCCAGATGAAAAAAATTCATCACTTGGTGTAGATCTAAAGAAATGTTGATGATCTCTTGCTCCACTGAATTGTCCAGGTCTCCATTCTATTCAATATGACCATGTCACTGACACCAGTCTACTGCTGAAACACAAACCAAGACCACCCTGAACACTGTGTTTTGTTCAGTCAACTGACCCAGAGGGCTGTGCTTCTCTGGTCTCAGCCTCCAGATCCAACCCTCCATCCAGAGCTGGGACCGGTTAACCCAGACCAGGAGTGAAGCTGTCATTCATGACTGGGCTGATCCAGACCTGGAGACTGGACACTCAGGTATGGGAGAGGCCTGCTGCAAGCCACACAGACGTCTGATAGAGGCAAAATTCACTAACCATGTCATTCAGTGCCAGGAGACTGGGGCTAAGAAGTGTAAACGAAACCCATGTTGGTGCTAGTCTACCCTGTGAGGGTGTGTGTTAGAGGTGTTAGAGAGGAGTTCTCCAAGCAAGAGGCTCACACTGTTGGAAGAGTAGAGAGGGATGCTTCTGCTACACCACAGACCAGAACAGTCTGGACTGAGAACACCTTGTATGCAGGGATGGTGATGCCAGACTACAGTCCTTGGAGGAACACAGTGACTGAGGCAGAGCAGAGGTCTGAATGACTGAGTTCAGACTCTGAAGTCTCTATGTAGGCAGCATTAGTGACTTGAATTAGATTCAAGTGGCAATGGGTAATCAGTGGAGGTCAATGAGCAGAAGGGTCACCTGTAACCTTTTAAACAGTGCAGTAGTCATAACCATGACCTGTACCAAACGTTGGGTGGACTACTGAGACAAATAAGGCCTGATTTTTGTTATTTGTATAGTGCGAGGAGATATTGATATTGATATTGTGATGGAGAGCTCAACTGGCCAGAATCATGCAGTCTACCTTGAAAGGCTGTTAGCAGATTTTTCAAGCAATGCCACCTAAGAGACAAGCCAAGATCCACACTAAGACCATGGTGTCATCTGGCCTGATCAAGAGGTACAACTGGGTGTCGTCTGCATAGCAGTGACATAAGAAGCTAAGCGAGTGGATAATTGGACCCAAGCAAGTGGTGTATATTGCGAAGAGAAGGAGTCCCAGCACTGATCCTTGGGGCGGTGGGGAGGGGATAGAATAAGGATGTTTGTCCTCACCACACTGACACACTGAAGGAGTGCCCAGTGAGATGGGATTCAAACCCAGTAAGTGCTTCGACTGAGATTTCCATACTGGAGAGGGCAGACAGCAGGATGTGGGGGTTCATCATGTCAAATTCTGCTGATAGGCAAGCAGGATAAGACTGGAGAACTGAGCTGCTTCTGGATTCTGTCAGGCAACAGAACCGTTTCAGTGGAGTGGCTGTTTCAAAGCCACTGGATCAACCTGCGCTTGACTGTATGAGAGCCATGTAATGTCCATGTTAGCATGCTGAAAGAGAATGTGTTGGTCTGATCTCCTCCTTTCTCTAGGTGGAGCCTGGTGGAGTCCGATATTGAGACCAGTCTGAGGAAGTGTGTAAGTGTTTTTAATGTGATTCCTGGAAAACAAAGCAGCTCAAACTGTCACATCACCGTCCACATCACTGATGTCATGAGTCATCATCAACCCACAATCAATGATCGATGATCGATCAATAACTGCAGCTGTATTGTGTCTGTTCTCTCCATCAGATTCCTGTCAACTCACAATCGACACAAACACAGGAACACAAAGATCAAACTGTCTGACGAGACAACAGGAAGGGCAACACATGTCGAGAGGAGAATCAGTCATATCCTGATCATCCAGACAGATTTGGATCACTGGCCTCAGCTCCTGTGTAGAACTGGGCCCACCTGGTCACAAGGTTACTGGGAGGTCGAGTGGACAGGAGCTGTCCGTATATCAGTGAGTTACAGAAGAATCAGCAGGAAAGGAGACAAAGACGACCGTGTGTTGGGATGGAACGATCAGTCCTGGAGTCTGAGCAGCTCTAATGATGGCTACTCTTTCCGTCACAATAAGAAAGTGACAAATATCCCCTCCTCCTCTGTCTCTCACAGAGTAGCAGTGTATGTGGACTGTCCTGCTGGCTCTCTGTCCTTCTACAGAGTCTCCTCTGACTCTCTGATCCACCTCCACACCTTCAACACCACATTCACTGAACCTCTGTATCCTGGGTTTGCAGTCTGGCGGCCTGGTTCCTCAGTGTCTCTGTGTTCAGTGTAGCAGAGTCTGATAGTTCAGTCTGTTTATGTCTGTCTCTGTCACTCACAGATTAATGTATTAAGCCCTTCTAAATGTGATTTGGATCCACAGGTGACTTGATCTTTTGATTCCAGGAGCAGAGGAAGGAATTAAAAACTTTCAGAGCGACTGCCCAAGTTATTTTAAGTGTTAGAATACTCAAAGAAACTGAGAGTCTCTAATGAAATGGCTGAAGGTGTTTGCAGACTCCAGGGAGTTTTGAGGTTGTTGGACTGTGAATTTTATATTGGCAAAGATCGATTCACACAGTCACTTCAGTATGGATATTTTAGTTTTACTGCAGCATCACAGAGTGGTCATTACATGAACTGCAGCTTAATGCACTTGAGCCCTGACAGTTGAAGACATAATCAGTAGTTTGTATAAAGAAGCAAGACTGGCCGTCTTTGGGCTGAACTCTGGGTTTCTTTCTCTAAACAATGGTGCTTCATCTTCTTCAGTCAAAAGTTACGTTGCCTAGAGACCATGAGATGTCAGCAATCATTTGAGTTTATTTCAAGGTGTGATGTGTTTCTAATGGACTTGGGTACAACATTGAGTTTGATGTATTTATGCTGTACAATGATAACACCTATTGAATATTGACACAAGTCAATAAAACATCATCCATCTTTGCTGCTTTAGTGTTAAACTGTGAACATGAGCCAAAGTCACAAACTGTTAAACTGCTTCTTAAATGTCCATCCTGTCTTTAGGCTGGTGTTTTCATCACAGGGAATATTTATATGTCATGAGCAAAACTAGAATATACTTCTTTTAGCTATTGTGCTTTTAAGGTATTTTCTTATTGAATTTGTTTATTTATTTTTGGATTGATTTCTCATAATTTATTTTTCTAAGATGTTATTTGCTGTGATATTGCTGTAATGTTTGACACATTTACTGTTTTAAAAATGGTGTTGTTTTCATGCTGTTGTTTCCTGCCATGTCAAAGTTTAATAAATTCATCTCGAATGAGCTCATCAGTGCGTCTTTTCATGCTACATTCTTACTGGTTGGTTAGTAGACATGCGTCTTAGCAGCAGTGACACTGTGAGATGATCAATTTCTGACGCTCAGAGTTATCAGGATATCAGGATATCTTTGATTGCAAGAACACGACAACGGCCATCTTTAAATCTCTCTGACAGTGCGACATAGGACCACTGTTTTAGAGTAACAACCACAGATATCACCAAATTTCTGTCATGTTAGTCATCTGTTGTCTGAGACAGCTGAGAATCACACAGTGTATACCCACCATTAGAGGGGCCGCAAATATGGTGATGTAGTGTCTTTGAATCCTGCACATTGCCCCTCTGACACTTGAACCTGTGTTTGTAGAGCATCTGACTCTTTTTCATAATGAAAAAAATCAGACCTCTCACCCAAACGTCTTCTTCAGTTCTTCAGTCTTGAGGAATCCAAAGAAAGTTGCCACTGATGAAGCAGTTCTCAGTGATGCTGGAAACCCTTTCTGTGAGCGAGACAAAACAAAAAAACAATGTTTAAAGGTGATTTTTACAACTGTAGAAGAGGTCAAAACAAGGTCCTGTAGCTCAGTTTTCTCAGGTTTTGTTGCCCCTCACAGTCCTGAATCATCTGCCTTTATTTTTTGCAGTGCATGTTTTAGTTGATGGTGGTCATTTTTCATAATGCATCACCCAGATTCATCAACAGTCAATGTGCAATAATGTGCAGAGTTGTAGTTGCAAAGAGTGACCACTGGAGGGCAGCAAACACACACACTGTGTTGAATGGACACTTTTGTTTTAATGTGAGAGTTTGGGGGGGGGGTGAGAGACGGTCATGGGACCCTGTTTGCTCGTCCTGAACCATGTGAGTCATATGAGAGAGAGAGCGAGGAGGAAGAGGAGTGGATTACAGGGAGGAGAAGAAGATGGAGAACTTGTCCCAGTGGGTGAGGGAAGCCGGGTGGTGGGTGAGGAGGTGCTGCTGTGGTGAGGAAGATGAGGATGAGGAGGAGAAAGGGAGGAGGGATGAAGAAGAAGAGGAGGAGGAGGAGGGGGTGAAGCTGGAGGAGCTCAGCTTCAGAAAAAGTAGAAGTTCGACTTCGCTGCCGGCGGCTGAGGTAAAACTGAAAAAACTCAACGTCTGTTTCTCTGACGTTTCCTGGAAATCAGCCATTTTCATACTGTTAATTTTTTACAGTGTATATAATTATCTACAGTGTGTAACTTAGATTTTTACTCTTCATCACTGAGCTGCAGTTCACTATATTCACTAAATGACATTTTTTACAGTGCATCCCTAGCCTTACAAATGTTCAAAACAAATTTTAACAAATCTAAAAAATAAGTTTCATGCAGAATCTTTTTAATTCAAGTTTTTTATTATTAGCGTAACATCGTAAAATGATTTGATTAAACATTACTGTGTTCTGTACTCCTTACTTTTTTAAGGTGGTATTACAGTGAAAATGTCTTTAAGGTGGTTTAAAGGTTCCCGTGTCACAGGTGGATCCAGACCGGTCCAGCTCGTCCCCCTCCGGAGCCCAGCACCACTGGTTCCACACTCTGCAGGCCCGACGGCTGCGGGTTCATAGAGGACGAAGCAACAGCGACCCGCTGGGAGGGAAGAGCAGCGACGACCACTTCACTTGGGTCAGCTGACCTCACACACCTGTCGACAAAATACAGACTTTACAAACTAAATACAGACTTTACAAACTAAACGCAGACTTTACAAACTAAACACAGACTTTACAAACTAAATACAGACTTTACAAACTAAACGCAGACTTTACAAACTAAACACAGACTTTACAAACTAAATACAGACTTTACAAACTAAATACAGACTTTACAAACTAAACACAGACTTTACAAACTAAATACAGACTTTACAAACTAAATATAGATAAACATACGAATAAAAAGTGTAAAGTTGTTTTATTTTATTAATTTAAAGGTTAAATCCAGAGCATGATGTGATATATGACGTCACATGATGAGACAGGACCTAACAGGACATAAGACACAATGTGACTCAGTGAAGTCTGACATGAGATAAATCATGTGATCTGACGTGACATGTTAAACACGACACATGACGTGACAGATGACGTGTGACACACACTGTGACATGTACGACCTGCTGTGTAACACATGCTCTCTGTTCAGAGACCAGGTCTTCAGTTTGGAACAGCTCAGTCTTACCTGAGTCTGGAGAAACTGGGAGAGGGAGCGTACGCCTCCGTCTATAAAGGCATCAGCAGGTCAGTCTGTCTTCTTCTCTGGTTAAATCTGAGCAGACCTCAAAGAGAACAATAAAAACATTAGAACTAATTCTACTATTTCAACAGTGAAGATGGACACACAGTCACAGAGTACATTCACTCAACTACTGCAACTACTTTAGTACAGTTTTAAGGTACTTCTGTTGTACTTGAGTATTTCCATTTTCCTACTACTTTACACCTGTACTGCATCTGACAGTTACTTCACATTAAAAAACATTTAGGTATTTTTACACTCTTCAGTATACATCAGTTTGCTTCTGTCTCGGTGTCTCAGAACTTTAAACTGATGAAACATGGAGCTGATGAGGCTCCGTCTGTAAAGACGTCATCAGCTGTTAATCAATATATTTATTGATGGTTAATTGATTAATAACTGGTTCTTCTGTGGAGGATTAACGGGCAGCTGGTGGCTCTGAAGGTGATTCGTATGAAGACGGAGGAGGGCGTCCCGTTCACCGCCATCAGAGAAGGTGACCAATCAGATCATTACTTCACCTGAGGTAAACACCTGGACAGTATCTGTATTAATGTGTGTGTGTGTGTGCGCGCAGCGTCTCTGCTCAAAGGTCTGAAACACGCCAACATCGTCCTCCTGCACGACATCATCCACACCAGAGACTCGCTCACCTTCGTCTTTGAATATGTGGTGAGTGACCTGAGGGGGGCGCTGCAGTTTTCCTGGAGCTTTCGACTGTGTCACATGACCTTCCTCAGCACAGTGAAATCTGTCCTAAAGTTCAATAAATAAAGCTGTGTGTCTTTGAGTTCAGGGTCTGTTGAGTCTTTACAGCTGAATTAACTCGCTCACTCATTCATTTCTTCTTTTGTTGCAGCAAACAGACCTGGCCCAGTACATGACCCAGCACCCTGGAGGTCTGCACTCACATAACGTCCGGGTACGTCAGGACTCGCCCTGTCTGTATATTCACCTGTGTCTGGTCTCAGTTTACAGGTGACACAAGCTGCTCATGAACAAAAACCAAACTAAATTATTAACAGTTTAAAAACTACAAGAAGGTTAATAATTCCTTCTGTCCATCCGTCTATTTAGAGCTGCAGTTTCCTCTGCTGCCAGCAGGTGGAGCTGTGTCACCTCCACACAGTTTAATCCACCCTGACATTAGACTGAAGAGCCACACAGGTCTCAGTTCAACATGAACTCCACCCATCTGCTTGTCCTGTTGCAGATCTTCATGTTCCAGCTGCTGCGAGGTCTCTGCTACATCCACAGCCGGAGGATCCTCCACCGAGACCTGAAGCCTCAGAACCTGCTCATCAGCTACCTGGGAGAACTCAAACTGGCCGACTTTGGTGTGATCCACAGTTCACTTCACTAAATCTACTCTCTTCTACTGTTTTATAAAATGTCATTTTTCATGACTCCACTGTCACAACAAGCATCAGTTTTTCTCTGGTTCTGGTTCTGAGTTCAGGTCTGGCTCGGTCCAAGTCCATCCCCAGTCAGACCTTCTCCTCTGAGGTGGTGACCCTGTGGTACCGCCCCCCCGACGTGCTGCTGGGATCCACAGATTACTCCACCGCCCTGGACATGTGGTGAGTGACGGAGCTGCCACAGGCCAGGTCGTCCTCCGACAGATCACTGAATAAAGTTTCTGTGTTTGAATCAGGGGGGCCGGCTGTATCTTCATCGAGATGCTGCAGGGGGCGCCGGCGTTCCCCGGAGTCACTGATGTGTTCGAACAGCTGCAGAAGATCTGGACGGTACAACTCCTACTATTTATACTACTAATACTACTATTACTACTACTACTATAATTAATAATGATAATAGTAATATATAGTAATAGTAATAGTAAATAATATTAGTGTTGTGGTCTCTGCAGGTCTTGGGCGTCCCCTCTGAGGACAACTGGCCTGGAGTCAGTTTGCTGCCCAATTATAAACCAGGTGAGGTTTACTCCGCCCACTTCCTGTCCCTTATTTTAGGTGTCTTCATAGTTTTTAATGTTGTGATTCTAGATTTACTTCTATTTTGTTATGTTCAGACAAGCTTGAATAAAGTTTTGTATGTGAAGGAGTGGACAGCTGGGTCTATGACCATGCTGATGTCCGCAGCCTGTGATTCATGTTGTACAGAGTTTGCAGACGTCTGGTTTAATAAAGTTAGAACAAAGAGGAAACTGAGCGTGTGATTTCAGCTGAGAAACTTTCACCTCCTTCACACACTAAAGATTAAACATCAGATATCAGCTCATGTTCCTGTAAATCAGCAGGAGACTCTGAGGGAGGTGAATCCACAGTCCAGACTGAGTCAGACCTGAACACATGTTGATATGATTCATTAACTCTGGTGTCCTTTCAAAATAAAGCTCATAGGAAACACCAGCCCTAACCCTTTCCTTCAGTATCGCAGTGAGAGCTGTGGATACACTGACAACAGCAGCTAGTTCCAAAACTTGGAGCATGCAGCAGTATTCTAAAGTTAGCTTAGCATGTCAGCATATTAACATTTGCTAATTAGCCGTTTGCCTTCTCTCTTCAGAGTGGTTTCATCAGTCTGAGCCAAAACAGTTCAGGGCCGTTTGGAAGAGGTGAGCTAACTCAGCATGAGAGTGTTAGCATGCTACATTGTTAGCATGATAGCATGGAGCCAAGTATCACTTCCCTGTGATTGAACACCCACATACATATACACATCAGTATACATGCTAATAGGGTTGTACACATGCTAAATGCTAACATAACATACATGCTAACAGAGCTAAATGCTAATGGTCCCATCAGTCAGTCTGTGTTGATCTGGATCAGGTTGAACCAGTTGCCCTATAAGACTGAGGACCTGGTCCAGAGGATGCTGAAGGGGGTCCCTGCAGACCGGATCTCAGCTCAGGACTCTCTGCAGCACCCGTACTTCAGCACACTGCCCCCTCCCATCATGCACCTCAGAGACAGTAAGGACACACAGCTACATCTAACACGCTAACATGAAGTTAACCAACGCATCCTCACCGTGTTCTTCTTCTTCTGTGGTTTTCAGCCGTGTCCGTCTTCAAGGTTCCAGGTGTTCATCTAGAGACGGAGGTCAGAGACATCTTCAACCCCGGGCGGAGGGTCAGACCCTCCCTGCTGCCCGCCGCCAAGTGCTGGTGATCCAACCATCTCATCAGCCCGCCATCAGCCTGAGAAGACGAGCAGAGGGCAGAACAAACCTTTATGAGTTAAACTGAGACTGGAGTGATGAAGATTCAGTTAAAAGCAGATCTTAAGATGTTAAGAGACGTTCATGAAAGTCGGGAAAAGTCAGCATCTTAGCATCAAACTGTGGGAAATAACACCAGAAGTCAAACTTGCCTTCAAAATAAAAGCAGGGACCAGAGTCTGAAGGGACAAACTCAGAGTTTAATGACCTCAGCTCATTTTTACTGATTTCTCTGGTCGATCTGATGCTGAGTTTGAAGGTAAAGTGAAGTTTTGTGATTTATAAAGTTTCATATTTTAAATGGAGTCTGTGGCTACGTGCTGATGGTGTCATGTAAATGTAATTTAATCAGATTTATTGCTGATTTAAATATAACATGTTCCCTTCAGTCTGAACAGTTTACTCTCCCCTGCCTCTGCTTCCTGTTAGCATTAGTTATCATTCGTTAGCATGTGTTAGCAGCAGATTAATGAGGATTTATTAATGTGTTTTTCTCTGAGGAAATCCCCTGAAACGCTTCATGAATAATGACGGAATCTGAATCTAACACACGCCATCATGTTGTCGTGTGTGTTTTGGACTTTTGTTTTATTAAAATGTGAGTGAAGCTCCTTAGATAAACTGTTGTTTTACAGTGAGACAGAGTAATGTAATGTCTCATTAAATTCCAACACTTGGTGAATAAGAGCAGAGCAGAGAGTAAAGTAAAGGTCAGGTGATCTCTCTGTTAAATCTGATGATGAAACACACTGAAAACATCTGTCTCTGCTGCTGATTTAATTTCTCTAAATATTTACATCTCAGAAATGATGCTTGGTTATTAAATAAAGGGAGAAGACAGGAGCTGTAAATATTTCATCAACACTACCAACATTTAAAGTATTAGACAATCACACACTCAGGATGGATTATTTAAATGTATTTTCCTCTGTGACTGAACGGTGCTTCAGAAATAAACCTGCCTTTGTTTTGTTTTTCCTGTTTTGTTTTTGTGTTTTTTCAAACTGTTTAGTTTTGACTTTCTTTCATAAAGGTTTGGACAAAATAAGAATTAAACTTCCTGAAGGACAAACATGGAGACCACGCAGACCGAGGCCGACAGGAAATATTCACAGAAACAAACTCAAAAATAAATATTGTTTAACATTTTATTTTGAAAGCTGCTGCTTCAAAGTTTTTAGTTTTAACATTTTATCATTTAGCCAGACATGCTAATGTTATAAACACAAAGATGAAATCATTCCTTGTGTTTTTTTTTTTGTTGTTTTTTTAAATCGAAAAACATGAACATGTAAACAATGCGAAGTCTTTTACGATGAAGGCTAACTGATGTGTTTCACTAACAACCTGTGATGAATGTAAACAGATCAGGACACAGCTGCTAATGTTAGCCTGGACTCTTTCTGACAGAACATATAAACAATCACAGTTAGCTAATATTATGCTAGTAGCATTATTACTACTGTTGGTAGGAAGCTAGTTAGCCAGACATGCTAACATTATTTACATAGATTAACAGGCTAAAACAAACGCAACAGATTATTCTTTAAAACTCCCTGCCTGTACAGCCGTGAAAATGAATTTCCCCCATGGGGACAATAAAGTAACTAACTAACTAACTAACTTCTTTAAAACGTTGTGAAGTTTTCCCAACAGAAAGAAAAGAGTACGATGCTAGTTTTTATTAGCTCCGCTCAGATTTTATTTTGTCCATTTAGGTTTTTCTCTCTGTGATTCACAGTCGCAGGTATTTTATTGGTAGATGTTGTTTTCATACAGCAGAGAAACTGAATCTCCACTTTCTTTGAAACGTTTTTGTTTGTTTCACAGATTTCAGGAGTTCGTCGTTCGTCTGTTTGTTCTCGTTTCTTTGTTTCTTCTGTTTGTCGGCGACTTCAATCAGAAGTTTCAGAAAGAAAACTTTAGTAACAGAACAGGAACTCCACCCGTCCAGTTGTTTTGATCCTGTTCATGTATAAATACAGAAACAACGAGATCAAGTTGATTGACAGGAAAATGAAATGCAGACGTTTGATTGATTAGTGAGATAAAAGAGAACGAGTTTGGTCTTTGTGCATATTTAACAAAGAGTTTGTGTTTTTGTTTTTGTGTTTCGACGTTCGTTTGATGAGAGAAAATTCATTCACGACACTCGAACAAATATCATCATTAATAAATCAAAACGCTGAGCAGCCTTTGATCCGCCCTCTGAACAAGTTTGACTGATATTTTTCAGCCTTTCTTTGGTTTTTGTTTTTGTCCCAACAAACTTTTAATCTTCAACTTTGACAATTTCTTCAGATGGTCACGTTCGTCACTGCTAACGTTTCAAACTAAAGAAAAATGAGCATTAGAGTTTGTTAGCATTAGATTATTCTGCTAAAACATTAAAATGTAGTAACTACGTATATTTGTTTAAAACGTAGTTAAACACAATCTGACCTTAAGGTGTCTGTTTACAATGTTAACAAATATTACATCATAGAAATATGTTGTTTCCATGGTAACGGCCTGTTAAATTTGTAATAAGTGCGAGTCGAAGCTGAAAATCAAAGCCAACCTGTAAAGTGACAGCTAGCTAATGAGCTAGCCTATGATAACATTTGCTAAAGCTAAAACTAAATTAAATTACATTTACTGTTTTTCCACTTTTATACACAGAAATAAATATAAAATATTAATTCTGATAAACCAACATCTTTTCATGTAAATATTTGTGTAATATAATTTCGGCTAAATCGGATCATGAGCTGAACTCCTGCTAAAGCTAACTAGCTTAGCAGAGTAGCAACAGCTGCTATCCTAGCTTCTGACAAAATCTAGACATGTGGTTCAGCTACGTTTAAATTACAAAACATACTAAGTTCTGTGTGTTGTTGATTTCTAGATTTTCTATTAATTAAAAATAATAAATGGAATCAAGTAAAATAACTCAGTAATATTTGCAGGTCACTCACACTGTATCTGTCTGTGACCAGTCAACTAATACAATCTGTGCAGATTTGATTCATATGCAGTGTAAATGAATGTTTTCTACTGATCTGAATAAAAATATTAAGAGTAGAAACAGAAGTCTCTTCATTTTATAAACTGTAAATATTCAGAATGAAGTTAGATTCAGTGAACAGACTCTAAAGCTGAAAGAACACAAAATATAAAAGTCTCTTTACCCGCAGAGAAAGAGCTCAACTGAACTCTTTCATTAAACGTTTCTCTGATGTTTCGGCTGTGAACTGAAAACCAGACGTCATTTTCTGTTTCACTCACAGGATTCATCAATTGATCAGCAGATTATCAATAATGACACTGACCATCACTGATGGGACATTAAAGAAACAAAGGTTTGTTCAGTGGGTTTTTATGATCAGATTCATGATTCAATCAGTTTCTATTTTTCTCTCATGTTGAAGAAAACTTTTCTTTAAATGACGTTTTTATGGAACAACTGAACTGAATTGATCTGATTGATTATTGATTTGAATTATTTGATATTGATCATTTCTCATTTTGACGTCTTCATCTTTACTCTCTGTTCATTTCTCTCTAAAGATCATTGAGTCAAATTATTTCATCTTTGTGTTTGCATCAGTCACAACAACACGTGAGCACAGAACCTCACCTGACACTGGAGACCATCCAGACTCTGATCCTGATCCAGGACCTGCTCCTCCCTCCTCCTCTGACACTGAACATTCATCTCACCTGCTGCTTCACTCAGGTGAGGCTCAGGTGAGTCTGATGAGTCGCATCGTGGAGGCTGTTTAACAGCGCGCGAGCGCACGAGACAAAAACAATCAACAAACAAACAAACAAACGCACAAACAGTTGGTCAGTAAACTGTTTACCTATGTCACTCCTCAGCTCTGGTTTGTTGTCAACAGGTGAGTTCAACTTTCGTCGGCGCCGCGCTGCGTCACCACGTCACGTGACATTAAAACCTCGCGAGAACAAAGCGCCCGGTCAGTTTCCTGCAGCTGCTCTCCTCCGCATCACCTGGACACGGACACACACACGGCTGACCTGTCACCGACCTCTCCACAGGAACTCTGGGAAATGTAGTTAAACCTGATCCCGAGCCTGACTCTCTCTCTCTCTGTCTCTCCCTCTCTCTCTCTCTCTCTCCCCCTCCCCCGCCATCACGAGGATCTCGTCAGACCCTGATTCAATCAGCTTCTGTGTCGTCATGGCAACAGGCAGCGGCGGTGTACCAACAGTCGTCCAGTGTCTCAGAGAGTTTCCATTCAGGTCACACTCTGCTCAGTCCACAGTGTGTGTGTGTGAGAGTGTGTGTGTGTGAGAGTGTGTGTGTGTGTGAGAGAGTGTGTATGCTGATCAGACACAGCATGAAACTATTCACGGGGGGGGCAGGTCTGTTCCAGTCTGGCTCGTGGACCTCCAGAGGTTCTGGTGGATTTACAGAGTCTGTATCTGGGACTCTGCAGGTCTTGAAAAGTCTTGAATATGAGGTGGACCTGGAGAACCTCGGTCCTGGTCTCCTGACGGTGTGACACCCCCCTCCCTCCACTGTGACCTCTGACCTCTGGGGTCAGCAGAGAAGAAGCTGAGGACTGACCCACCCCTTTCTCTGCTCTCCTGTGGGCAGAGCCCTTTTGTCCTCGCCATCCCAGAATGCATCTCCCCCCCCCCCCAGGCTTGTCTTGTTAATTAGATGGTAATAGGATGTTAATATCATCAGAACCTGATGATGATCCTGACCGAGTCATGTGACCTGGAGATGAACACTGACTGAAGACAAACTGATCTCAGACCAGATCCTGGACGATCCAGATCAGACCATCAGCTCCTCCCCTCTCAGAGAGCAGGGAGGGAGGAGGAGGGGGGAGACAGAGCCCCTCACCTCTGTCTCTGGTTTTACTCTGCTCCACTTTCTCAGGAATGTGTGTGTGTGTGTGTCTGATCCATGTGTTTCTGGACGACCTGAGGGGGGAGGAGGAGGAGGAGGGAGGAGGAGGGAGGGAGGAGGAGGAGGAGGAGGAGGAGGAGGAGATCTGCAGCAGCTCAGTGTTCAGATCTTCTCTGTGAATAAATGAAACATGAACCCCCCCCCCCGTCTCTCTCTCTCTCTGTCTCTTTCTCCTCTCCCTCCTCCCCCTCCCCCCTCCTCCTCCCATATGAGTGGAACATATAGACCATGAGAAATAAAGAGCAGAAGAAGAGCAGGACCAGGTCTTTTATTTTGAAGGCTCGAGGCTTTAAAAGGTTCTGTTTGGTTTCAGGCTGTGACGTGTTTATACTCAGCAACATGGAAACTGTCCGTCAGATAAACAATAGAGACTCAGACCTGATCCTGAGGGGGGGTGGGGGGGTGGTCCTGTTCATTCCAGTCTGAGTTTATCAGCAGAGGAGTCATCCTGACCTCTGACCTTCCTGAGGGTGGACCAGATCCTGGATCAGATTCACAGTCTGAGGAGGGTTCTGGGTCTGTGTTCTGAGTCTTTGAGTCTCTGTGCTGGTTCTGGATCTGGTTCTGGGCCTCTGTAGTTTGAACCTCAGACTCAGATCTGTTGCTGGTTTTATTTTTTCCTGGCTCAGGTCTCAGAGCAGCAGCAGAGTGTTGGAGTTAACACCACGGTTGAAACCACATCTGTCCCCCAGCACTCAGAGGGGGGAGGATGGGGGAGGACGGGGGAGGTTTACCGTGAGGATGTCTCAGTTTTTGTTTCTTTAACCTCTGTTTACCCAGAGGAGGAGGAGGAGGATTAAACTCTCCAGCCTGTGCTGTCGCTGGGTGAGTCGGGTTCCTCCCCTCCTCCCCCCTCTGTCTCATCTGCATATGAAGATGTATGGGGGGTGGGGAGGGACGTCCTGACAGGAGGACCTGACTTTTTTACAGAGTTCAGTTAATCAATAACTGAAGACAAACGATTGATCCACGATGAACTGATCAGTTATTGGTTCCATTCATGACGAGCTGAGACACAGGACGAGCTCTCTGATTGGTCGACAGTCACGTTGTGTCTGTCTGGAGCTGAGGACAGGACCTGACCTTTGACCTCAGCCAGGTGGAGGTCACCTGATGAGACGTCCTGCAGGTTTCAGGTGCAGGTCCAGGACCATGTGGTCCAGACCACCATCAGTCTGTTTATACTGAGTACTTTTACTCAACTACTGTGCTTGTGTGAGTATTTTTACTTCATCCTACTTCCTGTTTCTGCTCCACAGACGCACAGGTGAGATTAAAAACACAAAATAACTGATGAAGTCACACACAGACTGTGTGTGTGTGTGTGTGTGTGTGACGTCAGTAAACGGTATCATCCAATAATACTACAGATATATTATAATGTGTAATGAGTACTTTTACTTCTTGTACTCGGAGTATGTTTAATCCCCTCATTCATCTGTATTGACAGCAGTAACTGTAAAGTACATTAAAGTGTTACTAATAGTACTGCTGAGTACTGATGTCACATGTTCGGTTAAAGACAAACGTCATGAATCAACATTGTTTCTGATATTTTCCTCGTCAGACCGAAGCAGCGAGGACTTCTGCGCAACGCCCCGCCCCCATCTCCTCCACCCACCAATCAGCTCAGAGACGGTCGAGAGAACAGAGCGTTTGATTGGCGGATCGAGCAGCAGGAGCCGAGTTTCAAGGCGCCCCCTCCTGCGACGGAGGAGAAGGCGGTGAACATCGGGGGGAGCCTGGAAACTGTCCCGGGCTGAGTGATGAGTGTTCTCCTGCAGACCGCACTGAGGGAGAAGAAGTCCATCAGCCAGGACTCAGGCTCTAATAACTAACGTCTCATCCACAGACCGAACTTTTCTGGACTCTCGTACCGAGGATAAAGTCCGGAGCAGGTTGGGAGACTCGGATCCTGCACATTCAGCGCAGCCCGGCGACAGACCCTCACCGAGTCCTCTGTCGGTCTTTACGAGTTAAAGTCAGAGGAGGTGGAGGAGTTTTAATGTTCATCCGTCAGATAGAAATGTTGAAGTCACTGGCGCCGGACCGGATCCTGAATAAACGTTTCCCACCATTTTCCTGGAGAGTTGTGGAAACTGCTGTGGAACAGTGAAGGAATGCAGCATTAAAGGGTCCTTACACGGATTTTTCCTCTGAATCAGCAGCAGCGCCTCAGAAAACAGGTTTTAGTTGTTTTTAAACCGTTTTCTGCTGCTGGTGATCAGCTGGTCTGAGGGAGACCTCTGAGTCTTTGTGGAAACTGTTTCTGTTTCTCAGGAGTTGTATCATCTATCATGACGATGGGGAGAGGCTGGTGGTGGGTTTGGGTAACGGGCTGCTCTCTGGTCTTTGTGCTCCTCCTCCAGCCCTGCAACAGTCAGTATGAGAAGGGGATTTCCATCCCGGAGCACGGCTTCTGCCAACCCATCTCCATCCCCCTCTGCACAGACATCGCCTACAACCAGACCATCATGCCCAACCTGCTGGGACACACCAACCAGGAGGATGCTGGGCTGGAGGTCCACCAGTTCTACCCTCTGGTTAAAGTCCAGTGTTCCATGGACCTGAAGTTCTTCCTGTGCTCCATGTACGCCCCGGTCTGCACGGTTCTGGAGCAGGCCATACCTCCCTGCAGGTCGCTGTGTGAACGGGCTCGTCAGGGCTGCGAGGCGCTCATGAATAAATTTGGGTTCCAGTGGCCGGAGAGGCTGCGCTGCGAGAACTTCCCGGTCCACGGTGCTGGAGAGATCTGCGTGGGTCAGAACACGACCGATGCTGATGGTCCTATGTCCGATCCAACCCCCAACCTGCCTGAGCTTGTGACCCTGCCACCGTATGTCTGGACTAACCAGCCCTTCTCCTGCCCCCGGCAGCTCCAGGTGCCCACCTACCTCAACTACCACTTTCTGGGGGAGAAGGACTGCGGCGCCCCCTGCGAGGCCTCCAAGCCTAACGGACTCATGTATTTCCGAGAGGAGGAGTTAAAGTTTGGCCGGCTCTGGGTCGGTATCTGGTCCATCCTGTGCTGTGTGAGCACCCTCTTCACCGTGCTCACGTATCTGGTGGACATGAGGCGGTTTCGATACCCAGAGAGACCGATCATCTTCCTGTCCGGCTGCTACTTCATGGTGGCGGTGGCCTACACCACGGGCTTCCTGTTGGAGGACAAAGTAGTGTGCATCGATAAGCTGAAGGAGGATGGCTACAAGATGGTGGCCCAGGGCACCAAAAAAGAAGGCTGTACCATTCTGTTCATGATCCTCTACTTCTTCGGCATGGCCAGCTCCATCTGGTGGGTGATCCTGTCCCTCACCTGGTTCCTGTCAGCCGGGATGAAATGGGGTCACGAGGCCATCGAGGCCAACTCGCAATACTTTCACCTGGCAGCCTGGGCTGTCCCGGCAGTGAAAACCATCACCATCCTGGCCATGGGGCAGGTGGATGGAGACCTGCTCACCGGCGTCTGCTACGTGGGCATCTACAACGTGGACGCCCTGCGGGGCTTCGTCCTGGCACCGCTCTTCGTCTACCTCTTCATCGGCACTTCCTTCCTGCTGGCGGGCTTCGTGTCACTCTTCCGTATCCGCACCATCATGAAGCACGATGGCACCAAGACGGAGAAGCTGGAGAAGCTGATGGTGCGGATCGGTGTGTTCAGCGTCCTGTACACGGTACCGGCCACCATCGTCATCGCCTGCTACTTCTACGAGCAGGCTTTCCGGCCGCAGTGGGAGAGGACGTGGCACATGCAGACGTGCAAGCGCTTCGCTGTGCCGTGCCCGGGGGGAAACTTTGCACCGGTGACTCCAGACTTCACCGTGTTCATGATCAAGTACCTGATGACCATGATCGTGGGGATTACGTCCGGCTTCTGGATCTGGTCGGGGAAGACGCTGCAGTCGTGGCGCCGATTTTATAAGAGACTGAGCAACAACAATCAGGGAGAGACGACGGTGTAGAGCTGACGGAGGAGGCTGAATTTAGCTCCACGTGTTTACTCAGACTGACGGAGGAGGTTTGGAGCCTTTGACTGAGCCTTTTGTTCACAGAGAGGACAGATGGCTCCTCTTGAGTCCTGGTTTCAAACCCTCACAGAGGAGGACTCTGATGGACCACGTGTTTCTGAATGCAGTCACTACGATGCTGCCTTGAATGAAACACCCACCTGTAGCGCTTTAATGTTTCACACCTGTAGAGTGACTGAGCCTCTGATGCATTCAGGTAACACTTAATTTGGTGACGGTCTCCTGGAAAAGAAACGTGAAACAAATTTAACAAATGTCGTCATCAGTTAATCTGCTGATTAATTCTTGATTAATGGTTGAGTCAATGAAAGTTTCCAAAGTGACACCTTCACGTGTCTTTAACAGTTGAAAACCCAAAGAGATTCAGTTGGAAGATAAAATAAAAAACATTTCAGGTGTAATTAGAACACGTACTGCAACAACAGCATCAGTATTTACAACCTAATGACATTTTCTTTCCATGAATATTGTTTCTGCTCCTTTCCTCTTTATTCTTCATCTGTTTATTCAGGAATGTGTTTTCTGCAACACTGCCTCCTTTATAACTAAACTGTAAATATTTTCTCTGAGAAGAACTTATGTATTTATAAGAGTTTAAAATCACTTTTTAAACAGTGTTTGTCTCTTTTTTGTCTCGATGCTACGTGGCTTATACTTGTACAGTTTTTCAAAATAAAATGCTTTCATTTTTAAAATGTCTGGTGAAATCTGCTGCTGGAGGTTTACATGAACTGAATCTGTACTTTGGAAAAGAGAAATCACTGATACACATATTTACCTTGGCAGATTATCACTGTGGGTCATTGTAAGGGAGGAGGAGAGTAAAAGTGGGTTTGTTCCAGACAGATCATTCCTGCTGAAATCCGATCCTCTTTTCTTTTTCCTTTTGTCCTGGCTGTAGCAGGACGTAGGTGAAACCCTCCCTGAGCCTCAGAGAGTGAAACCAGAGCAGTTTGACCTCCTTACAGGGGCAGCTGGGGAAGTACAGAAAACACATTTAATCTGTTTCAGAAACAAGAACACAACGGAGAGGTTTCTGTTGTGTGTGGGGAAAAATTTTTCATTCAGAACTGACTCCAGAGTTTACAGCCAGATGGTATTCAGATTACATTAAAGTATCCAAGTATCTAAAGTATATAACGATATCCGTCATAACTCTGAACACACACAAACTCTCTCACGTCCATTCAGAAAAAACCTCAGAGAAAACAGAAGCTGCAGAACTTCATTCACAATCACTGTTAACTCTGTTAAATGTTGAACATTTCTGGTCATCGGAGATGATGCTGATGTGGCGCCATCTGGTGGTGAAAAGATAAACTGCATAATAGTTAGTGTTACGGTTTTTAACATCATGTGTTTACAAACTCTCCCAACACAAAACACCCGAGTTCTCTAACAGCATGAGATATTTGGTCAGAGACATCATTTCTAAAGGCTGTGTAGTGTTGGGTGATGGAATTTCTGACATACTCAGGATCAAACACACAACATTTAGATATTAGAGATTGTGAGTTTTCAGTTTGGTTGTTGGACTTCAAACTTCACTGAATCTTCTGAGGATTAAAACCTTTGACCTCAAAACTTTGGACATGTTTTCAAACAGTTTGAGAGACTGGGACAAAAACAAGTTCTTTTCTTGGAGAATCTCAGTCTTTCCTCTGGACATCAGCTTTCAAAATTAAATCAGAGAGTCATTGACCACCTGGAGCCTCTTGGACAAAGACACTGTAAAACCTAATTTCCTAGAAGCTTTCAGTCTTTCCTCTGGACATAAACCTTCAACACAGAGTCAGGATCATTTTCACTGACTGTCTTTGTCTTTTCTCAGACCTTTCAACAAACTGTGACAGCATTTTAGTCTGAACTGAATCAGCTCAGTCAGCCTAATAATCGTCAGAATCAACCCAATCAGAACAAAACTATGTCCCAAACCATTGTAACACTAGATTTCTTCTCTAAATGCACTCAATCATTAGTAATGGTTGTGGCTAAAATATGTAATAATGTATTATTTTCTGTCCATTTGAACAGACACAGAATCTGAACTGTCTACCAAATAGTACAATTCAAATTAAATATTCTCAAGAAACATAAATGGTTAACTGGTGATGCTTTAAAACGTGTTGCATAAATATATAGTATTATTTCAATAAAATAACTAAAATAATTCTGAATATTCTCCATTTTTAAAACATCTCCAGAGAGAAGAATGACCTTGAATGTTCTGTGTGTATAATCAATGGATACGAAGCATAATAAGCTGATTGTTGTTAAAAATTAGTGACATTCAGATCCTCATTGACCATTCTGATGGGTAAATCTTTAAGATATTTTGATTAATACACTGGCTCATTATACTTTAAAAACAGTTTAAAGACAAATGATTTGTCTCATGGTCAGCCATTTCTGCTGTAAAAGGGGGTGTGGCTCTACTGCTGTCCACTTTAGATGATGTGGGACACTGTGACTGGCTATTAAATATCCAATCAAATACATTTGTGCATTTGGGTGGATTAAGATGACAGATATCATAGATCTAGACATCCTAGAAAAGTTATGGCCATTGGAATATTGAAGGATCTGGATCTAATGGGTTTTTAAAAAATAAACGTCAACAACATTTTTATCCTGTAATAATCGTAGCTTCCATCTTTAAAGGGCTGGAAAAGGAAGGTGTTTACAAGGAATCATTTAGAAGAGTTAAAAAAATTAACTGATTTAATACATTAATCTGAAAAAGTGTGAATGACAGAGACAGACATGAACAGACTGAATTATCTGTTCAACAGAGAGAAAGTTTCTCTGACAGGAGGAGACTCTGATACACTGAACACAGAGACACTGAGGAACCAGGTCTAAAGAACCCAAACCCAGGATACAGAGGTTCAGTGAATGTGTGTGGTGTTGAAGGTGTGGAGGTGGATCAGAGAGTCAGAGGAGACTTACGAGCCAGCAGGACAGTCCATACACTGCTACTCTGTTAGAGAGAGGAGGAGAGGAGGAGGAGGAGGAGAGAGGTATGTGTTTCACTGTTACAGACAAAAGAGGTCCATAAACATCAGAGCAGAAGGACCTCAGACTGATTTCATTCTCTCAAACTTGTGGATATTCTCTGTCTACTTCCCATGCTGATTCCTCTGTAACTCACTGATATATAAACCTCTCCACTCCACTCGACCTCCCAGTAACAGCGACCAGTCAGACCAGTTCTACACAGCAGCTGAGGACACAAGTCAAATCTGTCTGGATGATCAGGATATGACTGATCCTCCTCCACACTTTATCATCTTCTGTCACAGACAGTTTGATCTTTGTGTTCACTGTGTTTGTGTCATCAGAGTTGACAGGAATCTGATGCAGAGAACACAACACAGCTGCAGTTATTGATTCATCATCTGATCATTGATTACAGCTCTTTGATGATGACTCAAGACATCAGTGATGTGAATGAGCATGATGTTTGAAGCTGCTTTGTTTTCAGGAATCACATTAAAACACACACTTACACTTCCTCAGACCTGGTCTCAACCATCGGACTCTGCACCAGGCTCCACCCCTGGAGGGAGGAGGGGTCAGACAGTACATTCTCTTTCAGCATGCTAACATGGACATTACATGGCTCTCATAATACAGACTGTTGGATTATTCTCTCTGTTGTTGAAGTCAAAGTTTGTGTAGAGATTCGTCATCAGCTGCAGAGAAATGTTTCCGTTTTTCCTCCTCTATCAGACATTGTCTGGTGGCTGCAGCAGGCCTCTCCATACCTGGAGAGTGTCCAGCTCAGTCTGATCTCTTCAACCAGCAGACAGCTCACCCTGAGTCTCCTGGATGATTGTAGCTCAGGTCCAGCTCTCAGATGGGAGGGGTTGATCTCAGGAGAGCTGAGACCAGGAGAAGCACAGCTCTCTGTGATCAGACAGCCTGACAGACTGAAAACATACAACACAACACACAGGAACCCTCTGTCAACACTTGGTAGTGTTAACAATGTAAACTAGATTTTAAATGATCGTTAAACAGGTTGATGAATCCTGACCTGAGAGTTCTAGTGAACAGTGTGGGACTTTTCAGTCCAACAGACAGAGCTCTTCACCGAATCCTGCAGGTTGTTGTTACCAGGTCCAGATCTCTAGACTAGGAGGATCATTGAGAACTGAGGACAGAGCTACAGCTTCTCTCTGAGAGGTTACAGCCACCAGTCTGGAAGAGATGATGATAAGGAATTAAAGAAGAAAGGAATTTATTTTCTCCTGTTGAAAAGACAGCAGTGTTCATAACGGCTGAATGAATCCAACTATCTATATACTTACAGAGCTTGAAAGGAGGTTTTGACCACTGGCAGCAGCCTCAGAAGAGCCTCCTCTAGTTATATATTTTCAGGTCAAACACGCTCCAGATCTTCGCCTGATGTCAGTAAGATGAAGATCAGAGCCGACCATTGAGCAGGAGACAGTTTATCTGTGGAGAGACGCCCTGATCTCAGGGACTGTTGATCTCTCCATCAGAGAACGATCATCCGTTCATTCAGACAGTGGAACAGGTTGATGCTTTTCTGCAGGAGTCTCTTCAATCTTCTTTCTTGATGTACTGGACTGTTTCCTGATTGCTCCTGAACCACTTCCCTGTCTGAGCCAGCAGACCTCAGAGGAGAGTCTGATTGGTCTGCAGGAAAGACCCAGGAGGAAGCGGAGTGCAAACAACCAGTGTCCATCACCAGGCAAGGCCTCACCCACAGCTCTCTGGTAGAACTGTGTCTCTGCAGATCTATCTTTCTTGTTTCTAGACTCTGGGAGGTTGATTGTCTTCCGATGCAGATTGACTCAGAGTTGATGAAGGTCAGATGGACATCAAGAGCAGCCAGAAACCCTGAAACACTCAGATGATCAAGAACACCTTGTCCTGGTACAGTCCTCTCCTCCTTTTAAAGATCTTGTGTGAATTTATACACTTGAGGCTGCTCTGACATCGATGCCACACTCTGTCAGGGTCTGATCTATAGAAATGCTCTTTCTGCAGCTGATCAAAGCCAGTTTTCCCAGAGACCCAATCATCTTCCCTGTTCTCGACTCCAGTGTGGACCTGTCCCAGATCCTCCATCGTACTTGATGTTCTTCAGTTTGGACTGAACCACCAGGAAGTGGATACATCTCAGTCAGGGTCTTGGGGCAGCTCTCCTCCTCTCTGGTTTTCAACACATCCTCCAGAACTGTAGCAGTGATCCAGCAGAAGACTGGGATGTGGCGCGATGGGAGGCTTTGTGAGGCCTTGATGTGGGAGATGATCCTGCTGGCTCACCCTCATCTCTTGAACCTCTTCCTGAAGTACCTCCTTCTGTGGGTCAGTGAAACCCCCACCCTGTCACCATGTCAACACAGTCAGGAGGACCTGATTGGCTGCTGCAATGTGGTTATCCAGGAGGCAGCAGAGGGAAGCAGTTTCTGATGAGGTTTGAGACAAAGGCACCCACTGAGGTGGACTCTGTAACATCAGTCAGATCTCGTATGGAAGTCCAGAGGAAGCTCTATACCATCCAGACCATATCAAAGATGAACACAACCTGAACTCTTCAAACCTGCAGATTCCTGCTTTGCTCAGTAAAGAAGTGATGAACAAGTTCCACCTGCTCAACTTTTTCTTTCTACATATTCCAGCTCTCTGAAAGTGAATGGAAATGTGGGCGCATGTCCTGGGTTGGCTTTGTCCTCAGCCCAGTCCAGAGGAACTTGTGCGACTGTTTTTCCTACAGCTACCCCTTTGTCATCACTGTTCTGATTGGTTCATCTCTTCCAGGTGAGGCTTTAAAGATGTCTTCTTGTCTGATGGTTGTTTCTGGTCCAGTCTGGTTTCCTGGATGTTGTTTCCATCTGTCTGACTCAAGGTTCATCATTGACCTCCAGTCCCTCCCCTGTGATGTAGAGCTCTTGTGTAGATCTGATCTGGTGGAAATGTTGGGTTTCTGCTTTAGAGATCCCCTCAAACAAACTCTGAATTTTCCAGGTTAGATTTAAGGTTGTGCTGGCACATAAGAGGAGATCCTGAAAGAACAAATAACACTGTTGAGTATACTCTCAACAAGATATAACAACTTAATTTCCTGAAAGGATGAGCAACTAATGTGGGTGTATTGTATGGACTCTACTCTTCAAAGACTAAAAATGTTGTCTCTCTTCTTTGTAGACTGGGACCAACTGGATAAACATGTTAGACTGAAATTTTGAGATTTTTGGTTCGAGCTTGAGAAACACAATGTGAAGCCTAAAACCCACCAAAAACAAAAAAAATCTTTACAATGACTCTGAAGTGGCTCAACATGTAAGGTACCTTCAACAAACTTTGTGTGAAACAAACAACAAACTATCTATTGATTATTATTTGTTGTCAGAGGTGACTCTGACTGTCAAACTGTCAAACATTCAACATTCAGAGGACAGACTATCACAGAATCAAAAAAAGAAGAGGGGAGTTGATGCAGACCAAAAACTCAGCTGTCAACTTTATACTTGATATGTGAAGATGTAAGAAATCCTCTTACTGGTGGGGCGCCCCGCCCCCATAGCTGGGCACAATGCGGGGCCTGAGCATCCCCTCGGATCGACCCCGGTCTGGCCGGATTTTACCAGGTCATTCCCACCTCTCTCCTGTTTCCGTCTCTTCCACTTATTCTGTCTAAATAAAGGCAAAGCTAAAAATATCAAAAAATCTCTTACTGCCCAGACAGTCAGCGCCTCTGCTTCATTCTCCTCAGGAAGTTCACTGTGATCAAACCTCTGCTTGCCTCCTCCTGCTCTTCATCCTCACCGTCCAAAATTTCCTCAATCCTCCCTCTGACTCTCTCTGGGTCTTGGGTAATTCAATCAAAGCTTCTCACCCTTCTCAGCCCTTCTTCACAAAAGGGACGATGTTCTCCAGCAGCTGGAACAGAAAAGCTATATGAATGACTCCATCAACAAAATCATATTACATCGATCCATGTTGACACATCGACAATCCACTGGTCTAAAAAAGCAGCATGGAGATTATTGTCAACACAACAGATGTAAAAGTAGTTGTTGTCCATGCATATTCATAAATATGGAGTCCAGGTGTGTTTTGATGCTGGGCAGACTGAATTAATGTCCTGAGCTCCTCTAATCCACTCTGTGGAGGAATCAAGAAGAATTAGTTTACATTATGTCTGGGTCCACACAGACAGATGCGTTTAAAGGTCCACTGTATCTGTCCGCCATATTCGATGGAAGAGGAATCAGACTAAACAGATAGAAACACTTGATTTCAGACGTTATCAACAACACGCCATACAAATCCATAGTTCTTTCTAGAATAACCGAGTTCACTCGTCAGTTGCCACAGCCATCTGATCACCTGATGGACGCCGGCCTTGAAGTTCTGCACAGTCCTCACTTGCCGCTTTAAAGAGCAGACATGGTCCAGGAGAGTCTGGTCTCTGCTGCTGTGGATCCTGGAAACAAAAAACAGGAACTGATGAATCTGCATGCTGGATAAAACTGATGAAAAATATGTTCAATATTTTAATAAATAGCAACCAACTTTTAGTCTGAAAGTGTCTTTGTCAGTTTTAATTTTACCTTCCATCAACAGATTGCCTGAAATCTGAAAGAAGAGGAGGAGATGCTGATCTGTCGCTTTATGGACAAACAGCTGTCCAGGTCCAGGTCCAGGTCCAGGTCCAGTCCAGGCCGTCCAGCAGAGTGTAGGAGTTGCCACCAGCTTGAAACACAAATACACACAGAGCAGTGAAAGTACAACATGGAGTGATGTGAGGCTGAGCCTGACATGAGAAGAGTCATGGACAGTTAGAGATCCTCATCTCACCTCTGAGCTTTGGTCTGGCTCTCATGTTCCCTCAAGACAGAGTGGTTTTTTAGAGGGAGGACTCTTCCTCTATTATCTCATCACCATGCTGAGAAAAATAACAAAACATGCACTTCATTCATCAGTACATCATCCGAGCAGCTACGATGCATGGATCACATTTTACATTCATCAGTCGTAATTTAATCTTCTGAAAAACTTCAAAGCTGGGATAACTTATCCTGACACTAAATGATGTCAGCCTGTATGTCGTAGATCTTTGTAATGACAGGTGAGGACAGGTAGATCAGCCTGTACAGGTAAAGTCTTTGTGTTGTCAACAAGCAGAGACTCATCTGTCATTTAGAAAGTAACGTAACGTTCTTAACGAGTATCAACGAGTAAGGTTGGTTTTTAAGGATCTATAAGAAACAAACTACAGCTGTAGCTGCACTGACAATATGACTGATAACAACAACATGACTTTATGTTTTCTGTCTAAACTTCTGTCAGGGCCTCTGGTAACAAACTAACAACTAAAACCAGCAACAAACCACAGAGACTCAGAGAGGCCACTTCAATAACTGCAGGTAACTCAGGTAACGACAGGTGTTCACGTAAAAAGAAAAACAGTCACTTTACCTTCAGGTGGAGAAAATGAACTGCGTCTCAGTCTTCAGTAAAAGTGAAACTAAACTTCAAACAGGAAATGGAGGGAGGGGGTTACAGCAGCTTCAGTGAACAGTCCTGATCTAATATCTCTGACTGGTGATGAGGAGGAGGTGTCGCCCTCTGGTGGTGAACAGGTAAACTGCATGATGTCAGTCTCATGAACACATGGGTGACATCAAGTGTTTAGAAAAGATAAAAAGACTAAATGTTGTTGTTAGAATTGGACTAATGACTGCTGTTAACCACACTGAGACCAACACTGATGTCTTCAATACAAACTGGACTCACAGAGAAACTCTCCTCATCACTGCCCTCCAGTGGTCACTGTCAGTAACTACAACTCTCCACATACAGCACTGACAATAATACTGAGATTCACACTGACATTATGACACATTCACTGCATTATTTTAGCTCTAATGTTCATCAGTCTGATAATGACTCTCTATATGTGAACAGAAACATTATTAAACGCTATAAATTATCAATAATGATATTGATCTTTGGAAACTGACTGATGGAGGAATCATCAGTGTTTACTGCCCTCCAGTGGTCACACTGAGTCATTACAACACTACATTACACTGATATGTGTCCAACAGGATTCACACTGATCATCACGATCAATATGTTCTGATCAGTATTGATGACGTCAGGGTGACAGCTGCTGCACTGTAAAAAATGACATGAGGATACACTGTTAAGACACACCCAAGGCGACCATGGATAGCCAGACCCAGTCCCAGTCTGGACAGATCACCAGTCTATTACATGGCTGACATACAGAGACAAACGACCATTCACACTGACATTCACACATATAGACAATCTAGAGTTACCACTTAACCAACAGTGCTAACGACCACACCACTGTGTCGCCCCATTAATTATGTTACAAACACAAAAAACTATAGTAATGGTGGGTTTTATTTCAAAGGCACTCATATAAACAAATAAAGTGATGCTTTAAAACACACTGCATGTATGATTTAACAGAATAATAAAACTTCTGCTCATCCTCAGTTACAGCAGTATATTGGATATTTTCTGTACATCATCAGTAAGATGCTTAATAAGCTGATTGAATAATTAGGAAATCTGTGACATTCAGATCTGCTGACCATTCCAATGGACAGATTTTGTTTGAAAAAAACAATAAAGGCTATATATCTTTCAAATGATATGTTGACATGTATAAGTAATATAACATCTCACATTTAAACACAATTTAAACACAATGTTCTTTAACAATATGATTAATGGATTAAAATGGAGTTAATGCTTCCTCCTTGTCTCACGGTCGTCCATGTTTGCTATAAAAGGGGGTGTGGCTCTACTGCTGTCCACTTTAGATGATGTGGGACAGTGTGATTGGCTATTAAACATGGTGGAGTCAGAAGACAGAAATCATAGATCTAGACATCCTAGAAAAGTTATGTTCATTGGAACGGTCGAAGGATCTGAACGAGTTTGAAAAAATTAACGTCAACAGAAGTTTTATCCTGTACTAATCATAGCACATATTTTTAAAGAACTGTAAGAGGAAGAAGATTACAAGGAGTCGTTTAGAAGAGTTTTAAAATTAAACTGATTTAATACATTAATCTGTGAAGTCTGAGTGAAAGAGACAGACATGAACAGACTGAACTATCTGTTCAACAGAGAGAAAGTTTCTCTGACAGAGGAGACTCTGATACACTCAACACAGAGACAATGAGGAACCAGGAGAGAACCAGGACAAGAACCCAAACCCAGGATACAGAGGTTCAGTGAATGTGGTGTTGAAGGTGTGGAGGTGGATCAGAGAGTCAGAGGAGACTCTGTAGAAGGACAGAGAGCCAGCAGGACAGTCTGCCATACACTGCTACTCAGAGAGACAGAGGGAGAGGAGGAGGAGAGGAGGAGGAAAGAGGAGAGGGGAGATATGTTTCTTGTTATTGTGACAAACAGAGTAACCATAGTCTCAGATCTATCTCTGTGACCCAGGACTGATTGTCTTCCTAAACCTGCCGGGCCATCGCTGTTTCCTTCTGATTCCTCTGTAACCCACTGATACATCAACCTTCCACTCCACTCGACCTCCCAGTAACAACGCACTCAGTCAGATTCAGTTCTACACAGCAGCTGAAGCCAGTGATCAAATCTGTCTGATGATCGATATGACTGATCCTCCTCCACCCATGTCACCTTCCTGTTGCCAGACAGTTTGATCTTTGTGTTCACTGTGTTTGTGTCGATTGTGAGTTGACAGAACGGATGGAGAGAACAAGACACAATACAGCTGTAAAGTTATTGGATCATCATCTGATCATTGATTGACAGTTTGATGATGACTCATGACATCAGTGATGTGAATGAGTGATGTGACAGTTTGAAGCTGCTTGTTTTCAGAATCACATTAAAACACACTTACACTCTCAGACCTGGTCTCAACCATCGGATTCCACCAGGCTCCACCCTGAAAGGAGGTGAGGGGTCAGACCAGCACATTCTCTTCAGCATGCTAACATGGACATTACATGGCTCTACACACAGAGACTGTTGGATTATTCTCTTGTTGTTGTTGAAGTCAAAGTTTGTGTAGAGATCTGTCATCAGCTGTGACAGAGAAAATGTTTCCAGCTCTTCCTCCTCTATCGACATTGTCTGTGGCTGCAGCAGGCCTCCATACCTGAGAGTGTCCAGTCTCCAGTCTGATCCTTCAGTCCAGCAGACAGCAGCTTCACTCCTGAGTCTCCTGATGATTGTAGCTCAGGTCCAGCTCTCTCAGATGGGAGGGAAGCTGAATTGAGCTGAGAATTTATAGCACAGCCTCCTCTCTGTGATCAGACAGCCTGACAGGACTGAAAACACACAAACACACAGAACCCTCTGTCAACACTTCCTTGTTGCCCTGTTTGTCATTGTTTCAGTTTGTCTAGCTTCAATGTGTTTGAGTCAAATCTATGAAAATATCTTCAACATCAGTGGAATTAAATCATTCAACAATCCAAAGAAAAAACCAGAAAAGATGAAAACTCCTAAGTTTAGAAAGTAATTCTCTGAGTCTAGAAAGTCCTGTTGAACCTAAAATGTTCTCACACAATCCTCGTACAGTTAATCTGTTTATCCACTGATGCAGACTGACTTTAACGATCATCACAACAGTTGGATGAATCCTGACCTGAGAGTTCCAGTGAACAGTGTGGACTCTCCAGTCCAACAGACAGAGCTCCCACTCCTGAACTTCAGGTCGCTGTTACTCAGGTCCAGATCTCTCAGACTAGAGGACTGGGAGCTGAGAACTGAGGACAGAGCTTCACAGCTTCTCTCGGAGAGGTTACAGCCACTCAGTCTGAAGAGATGATGATAAGGAATTAAAGAAGAAAGGAAATTAATTTCTCTCCTGTTGAAAAGACAGCAGTGTCTTTAAATTCTGATAATAAATCTAACTCTACATGTTCTGTTTGTACTTACAGAGCTTTGTTAGAGGCTTTGACCACTGGCAGCAGCCTCAGAAGAGCCTCCTCTGAAGCAGAGTATTTCTTCAGGTCAAACACGTCCAGATCTTTTTCTGAGGACAGTAAGATGAAGACCAGAGCTGACCATTGAGCAGGAGACAGTTTATCTGTGGAGAGACGTCCTGAACTCAGGGACTGTTGGATCTCCTCCACTAGAGAACGATCATTCAGTTCATTCAGACAGTGGAACAGGTTGATGCTTTTCTCTGCAGAGGGAGTCTCTTCAATCTTCTTCTTGATGTACTGGACTGTTTCCTGATTGGTCTCTGAGCCACTTCCTGTCTGTGTCAGCAGACCTCGTAGGAGAGTCTGATTGGTCTGCAGTGAAAGACCCAGGAGGAAGCGGAGGAACAGGTCCAGGTGTCCATTTGGACTCTGTAAGGCCTTGTCCACAGCTCTCTGGTAGAAATGTTTTACAACTGATTTTCTTGTTGTAGACCTCTTGCAGGTTGAGTGTTCCCTTTTCAGGATATCAATCCCAGAGTTGATGAAGGTCAGATGGACATGAAGAGCAGCCAGAAACTCCTGAACACTCAGATGGATGAAGCAGAACACCTTGTCCTGGTACAGTCCACTCTCCTTTTTAAAGACTTCTGTGAACACTCCTGAGTACAGTGAGGCTGCTCTGATATCGATGCCACACTCTGTCAGGTCTGATTCATAGAAGATCAGGTTTCCTTTCTGCAGCTGCTCAAAAGCCAGTTTTCCCAGAGACTTAATCATCTTCCTGCTCTCTGGACTCCAGTGTGGATCTGTCCCAGATCCTCCATCATACTTGATGTTCTTCAGTTTGGACTGAACCACCAGGAAGTGGATGTACATCTGAGTCAGGGTCTTGGGCAGCTCTCCTCCCTCTCTGGTTTTCAACACATCCTCCAGAACTGTAGCAGTGATCCAGCAGAAGACTGGGATGTGGCACATGATGTGGAGGCTTCGTGAGGTCTTGATGTGGGAGATGATCCTGCTGGCCTGATCCTCATCTCTGAACCTCTTCCTGAAGTACTCCTCCTTCTGTGGGTCAGTGAACCCTCTGACCTCTGTCACCATGTCAACACACTCAGGAGGGATCTGATTGGCTGCTGCAGGTCGTGTGGTTATCCAGAGGCGAGCAGAGGGAAGCAGTTTCCCCCTGATGAGGTTTGTCAGCAGCACGTCCACTGAGGTGGACTCTGTAACATCAGTCAGGATCTCAGTGTTGTGGAAGTCCAGAGGAAGTCGACACTCATCCAGACCGTCAAAGATGAACACAACCTGGAACTCTTCAAACCTGCAGATTCCTGCTTCTTTGGTTTCAGTAAAGAAGTGATGAACAAGTTCCACCAAGCTCAACTTTTTCTCTTTCAGCACATTCAGCCAGCTGAAAGTGAATGGAAATGTGAAGTGTATGTCCGGTTGGCTTTGTCTTCAGCCCTCCATTCAGAGTGAACTTGTGTTAAGACTGTTTTCCAATGCCAGCCACTCCCTCGTCATTGTTCTGATTGGTTCATCTCCGTGGGTGAGGTTTAAAAAGATACTTTCTGTCTACGGTTGTTTCTGGTCTGTCTGGCTCCTGGATGCCGTTTCAATCTGTCTGACCTCATGTTCATCATTGACCTCCAGTCCCTCCCTCTGTGATGTAGAGCTCTGTGTAGATTCGATTCGAAGGGTTGGGTTTTCTGCTTTAGGAGACCCTCAACAAACACTGGAACTTCTTCTTCAGGTTAGATTTAAGTTTACGTTGACAAACTGCAAGCAACATGTCCTGAATGAACAAAGAACAATATCACGTAAGTGATTTATGCTATATGACAGTTTAATCCTCTCAAAGAATGCATATATGAACATATTTCTCTCCATGTGCTGAGAGATCGCCAGTAAATGTCTCCCATTTCATCATGTTAAATCTTTTAGAGAATTCCTCTTACTGCTCTGCAGACAGTCAGCTAGCTCCTCCTGCTTCATTCTCTCAGGAAGTTCAGTGTGATCTTCAGAAACTCCTCTCTGCTGCCTCTGCCTTCATCCTCACCGCCCAACACCTCCTCATCCCCTCTGACTCTACATTCTTGGGTAATCTGACTCAGAACCTTCTGCATCTTCTTCAGCTCGTTCTTCACAAAAGTGACGATGTTCTCTCAGCAGCGGAACAGAAAACTATATGGAATGACTCCATCAAACTAAAAATCATGGAGCCAAAACATCAGATCCATGTTGGACAGACTGACAATCCACTGGTCTAAAAAAGTGCAGCATGGAGATTATTGTCAACACAACAGATGTAAAAGTAGTTGTTGTCCATGTACAGACCATAAATATGGAGTCCAGGTGTGTTTGATGCTGCTGGGCAGACTGACCACTGGGAACCTCTGAGCTCTCCTGGTCCACTCTGTGGAGGAATCATGAAGAATTAGCTCACATTATGTCTGTCCACACAGAGACAGACACAAGCTAAAGGTCCATCAAGTCATATTTGGATGTGAAGAGTGAATCAGACGACTCCCTGTAGTGGTAAAGGTTTACTAGTCCTGCTGATCCCACTGAGAATCAACAGCTCAGTCTGCAGCTGTTTGTAGCTTTCAGCTCAGTGTTTGGCTTCACCACTCACTTTGGTTTAGTCCCAACAGCTCTCACCAAATACAAACACTTTCTTTTCTAGGATAACCTGAGTCTCACTGTCAGTTACAGCTTACATCTGATCAGCTGATGGACGTTGGCCTCTAAACACAAGAATAAGGTCCTTTGACTTGTCGCTCTTTAAAGACAGACAGCTGGGTTCAGGAGAGTCTGGTCTCTGCTGCTGGATCCTGAAACAAAAACAGAACTGATGAATCTACATATTGGATAAAAACTGATGAAAAATATGTTCAATATTTTAATAAACACAGCAACTAACTTTTATTCTGAAATGTCTTTCTGTCAGTTTTTAATTCTCACCTTCCATCAACAGATTGTTTGAATTTAAGAGGAAGATCCCTTGACTTGTTGCTCTTCATGGACAAACAGCTGGGTCCAGGTCCAGGTCTAGGTCCAGGTCCAGGTCCAGGTCCAGCAGAGTGTGGTGAGTGCTGCTGCTCTGGGCTTGAACACAACACACACAGAGCAGTGAGTGTGAATAATGATGGTGGAGTGATGTGAGTGCTGAGCTCTGACATGGAGAAGAGTCATGGACAGTTAGACATCCTCATCTCACCTCTGAGCTTTGGTCTGGCTCTCATGTTCCCCGCACAGAGTGGTTTTAGAGGGAGGGACTCCCTCCTCTCTGTCCTCATCACTCATGCTGAGAAAACACAAAACACTAATCATTCATCTGCACATCAACTCAAATCATTTCTCCTGGAGAAATATCAGCTGCTCCTCCACTGATTGGCTCTTCTTTCCTCTTTCATATCAGTGTCAGTTGAATGCAGTCAGACAGCAGTGTGAGGCAGAGGAAGCTGCCATCAGCTGCTCTACTTCTACTATCACTCCACTAGATGGAGTCATGGAGCTGCAGTCAACAGCAGCTCAGCTCACACTCGATGCATGGACGACCATTTCATTGACTGACACACAGAAGGACTGAGATCCACTGAGTTTCTCTGACACTGTCTCTGTGTCTACAGCCTCCCTGTAGAAAACCACTGTGTGGATGATGATCTAAATATCTGCACATTCATTTCCTGTTGATCCAATAGTTGTTGCAGCTCTGACAGATCCTGCTGTTGAAAATAAGAATGAGTTTTAATGTGTCTGTAAACTCCTGATAAGTTTACCTGTCCTACCTGTGTTCACACTGAGGTTTCCCTCCACAGTAACAGAGACAGTCTGAGCTGATGGAACCTGCAGAGTCTCAGGACTAAACGCTCTGTAACAGTTACAGCTCTGACTCAGTTGCATTAACACTAAAACAACTGGAGCGGCACATTTCTGTTTCTATGGTAACTCAGGTAACGACAGGTGTTCACGAGTAAAACAGTAAAAACAGTCACTTTACCTTCAGACGGAGAAAACAAACTGCGTCACAGTGTTCAGTAAAAGGGAAACTAAACTTTAACCAGGAAATGGAGGGGAAAAGTCATTGCATCAGCTGCTGTACTTCTTCTATCAGTCCACTAGATGGAGTCATGGAGCTGCAGTCAAGTCAACAGCAGCTCAGCACTAAATCAGTGCTCCTTGTTTTTTTTTCTCACGTGTGATCTCAGCAGATAAAAGCCCAAATTTGTGGAAAACAAAAGTGGCACAGAAAAGTGTGAAGCTGCTGCTGTTTAAGATGGAAACTGAGTCAAATATGAAGCTCAGCATCAGACTGTCAACATGCTGTGAATCTGCTGACAGACTGAGTTTCAGAGCTGCAGTAAATATAAACCACCACTAGATGGAGCTGATTGGTCTCTTTCTGAAAGCTCAGCAGACTGAAGGTGATCATATGACTCATCATGAAGAGAATCAATCAACAGGAAGACTGAATGTGCTGAAAAATAATACAGCGTGATTAACAAACATTTGCACAATGAGAACAGGGAGATCCAAGATTTATAACCACAGAACACATCAGAGCCTCAGATCAGAGCCAAATAACCTCCTTCATCACAGAGTCATCGTTCAAATCAAACAGACGTCCATCTTTACTGATCTAAAGTTTCTAAGCTGATGTTTCTGTTTGAGACGACGACTGTTTCAAACCAAAGAAACTCCATCAACTATAAAACATTCAGAATAAACCAGTTCCTGCAGCTAAAACCAGAGAAAACCACGTCTCTTTAACGAGGAGAAATCAAACCAATCAACAGATTCACTTACTCAGGTTTTCCTCTGGACTTCATCACTCTGCAGCCTCTGCTGTCTGAGGAGAAAAACAGATTTGATTCAGTTAAAGCTTCACTTACTTCAGATCAACATTCCTCATTATAAAATATGCTCTGACTGGTTGAACTGGTTGAACTGAGTCTCAGTCAGACTCAAGTTCAGATGCTGACATGTGATTAAACACAAACACTCTGCTGCTGTTTGAATGTTTTCATTGTTACTCAGACTCCACCTGTGATGGAGGCAGGACAGGTAGGAGGACAGGTAGGAGGACAGGAAGGAGGACAGGAAGGAGGACAGGTAGGAGGACAGGAAGGAGCTGACAGGTAGGAGGACAGGAAGGAGGACAGGAAGGAGGACAGGTCGGAGGACAGGAAGGAGGACAGGAAGGAGGACAGGAAGGTGGAGGTAAGGAGAACAGGTAGATGAACAGGAAGGAGGACAGGAAGGAGGACAGGTAGGAGATTGGTATGAGGACAGGTATGTCCTCCTTACACCGACAGCCTACACTCTGCTACAGTAACAAATAGAATACCGTAGAATCATATCAGTCACATTAGACTAACTGAGCCAGCCAGGTAACGGCGCAGGCGTTCAAGTATAAACATTAAAACAGCTGCATCACCCAGACGGAGAGAAAACAAAGCGCGCCACGGCTGATCGGGTTCTAAGCGTGAAACCAAACAGGAAACGCCTGTATAGGTGAGTGTGTCCGCCAGGTGTCAGGTGTGGTCGCAGGAGGTGGGCGGAGCTAACTCATCGGCCAGGAGTTTTCTAACATGTTGAGATGTAGTTTGACTCTCAAAGACACAAACGTCAGAAAGAAACAAACCCTGCAGTGTGTTCAAACAGCTTCAGTGAAAAGTCCTGATTCAAATCTCCATTCAACTGGAAAGGACGGTGACTGTTGATGATGAGGAGGTGTCGCCCTCTAGTGGTGAATAGAACTGTATGATGTCAGTCTTATGAACACAGGTGACATCATGTTTAGAAAAAGAGGTAAAGATCACTGTTAACTAACCAATGGATCAAGCAGCACCACACTGAGACCAACACTGACAGTTTCAACAGCAAACTGTGGACTCACAGAGAAACTCTCCTCATCACTGCCCTCCAGTGGTCACTGTCAGTAACTACAACTCTCCACATACAGCACTGATACAAGTTAAACCCTGATCAATCACCTCAGAAGTTTAATATCAACATGTCAAACTGCTTCAGGTTAATTTTCTGTCGTTTCAATAGAAAAACTAAAAACAAAGAAAACTCAACATTCAGCTTCAAACTCGTTTTTTAAATCAGTTTATTAAAACCCTCAGAAAACACACAACAAACACTAACGTTATGAAAAATATAATATAAATATTCACGTTTCTTCAGTTAAAAAAGTGACAGCGAAGAATCAGATGTTTCCCAGCAGCACCTGAACACATCAGCATCACAACAACCTCCATAAAATAATCTTTATATGAAACTTTAGTCCTGGTTTCAGACTCAGTCTCTCTGCATAAATAAAGAGTGTTTAGCACTGGCCCAGCCGGAAGTTAGTGGGGTGATGGGGTTCAGGACTGAGCCAGTTCCAGTTTGGTCTCTGAAGACGACGGAGCTTTGATGATCTCTCCCGACATGAACAAGTCCTGAAACAGAAAACTCCTTTTTAATCAACTGAAGCTTGTGACTGAACATCTGCACTGAACTGTCGTCTGTGTGTGAGGAGGATTTACAGCAGGTCTGAGATCTGTTCACTGACCTTATCATAGATGACTTTAACAATCAGTGAGCAGCTCGGACACGTCGCCACCTCCTCTCCGTTCTCCAGGTCCTCCTGTCAAAAAACAACCACAGCATAAACACACACATTCAAGTAACTGAACATGAAGCTGCACTGAACACATCTGAACTGTTTAAACGTCAAACCAAACTCCACTGAAAAATCATGAAATTATACATCCATGTCCTCTGGAAAGTTATAGATACCTTATGAGAAGTATTCGATATTTCATTAACATTTAATCATGATAGAGGGATAATCAATTTGCCGAATTTACCAGAAAATCACGATGAATAGTAAAATTTCTATACAATATTTTCTGATGATTATTTAACAACACCACAGAGGAAAAAAAAACTTAAAATAGTGACATTTCCAGAGGGATTTTCGGTGGCGTTTTTTTTCCCCCAAACATGATAAATCAGTGTAGAGTCGAACATTGATAATAAAAAAACATCTACTATATTTTAAACATCAAACTGTTAGTGTGGATTTAGGTCATGAAAACGATCAACCAAACTCTGTTAAAAAGAATATGATATAACAAGGTTTATGTCCTTGTCCTAATGTCTTCTATTAACTTAGTTGTGAGACATAGTCAAAGAACTTCTGTTGACCGACACTAACGACCATCAAACCCAGGCCGAATTCATTACAACACTTAAACAAGTGATCAAACATCTCTAAACATTTTCTAATAACACAGAAATAAATAACTCAGCGGGGAAAACCTTAAAGTGAACAGATTTCTCATGGAGTTTGGTGAGAAGCCGGTGAGTGTGAGACCATGACAGTTAGCAGTTAGCCGTTAGTTTACAGTAAACTTACCTTAGTGATGGCGAATCGGTCTCCACAGGGACACGGGAAATAAAACGTCTCTGTGTCCTCGTCATATTCAAAGTCCTCGATCTCTATTTCGTCGTGAAAAACCGACATTTCACCGGAAACGTGAGCTCAGAGAAAATCAACACGACCGATTACATGTCAGGCGAGGTTTGAAGCGCGGAGTGATGACGTATACAGTTGCTGTCTCAGACTCCTGACGTCATTCTGTTTATCCTCAGAACTTTATTGACGCATTTAAATTTATTGAAGCAGCGAAGAAGAAAACCAAGAGAACACAAACTATAACAATCAATAATCAAATCAAATCACAATCAATAAAAAGGACATGGATTAAATACCATTAATCAATATATATAGACGGTATTTCCATTTGACTGTGTTTAGGAAAAAATAATAAATTCCGATCTGATCTGATTTAAACAATAAAATGAAACAAACTGTTAAAAATATATTTAAAAATCTGTGTGAGAAGAGAATTAGTTATCACATCATTAAAAATAATAATATTTCATGTCGTACACAGAGTTTAAATAAAGTTTTAAATACATTTAAGTAATGTAATATAGAGCCGATCTGATCTGATATTAGCAGGAACAATGATCTTCTGTATTTTATATATTTTATTAATTATCTTTATTGATTATATTAGAACAGAAACGTGTTGAAATAAAAACCGTTGACTTTTTTGGGGTATTTTTTAAATTAACTGATCGGTTCTTATTTGATTGAAGTATTTTTTATTTTAGACCGTCACACAGTGAGTGCAGTTTGTGATGGTGCTCTGGCTCCGTCTGGTGGACAAACACAGGAAGTGCAGGCTGCAGATATTAAAACTTAATTTTATTTATAATTCATTTAAATATATTTGTATTCAGTAATTTAGTTTGCTGGTTATGCTAATAATAATTTATTTTACATGAGACTACGTCATTTTTTCCAGTCGATGTGTTTAAGTGGCTGAAGTTTGAACTAAAGCTCCACTGATGCGTTCAGGTGTGAACATGTCACTGAGACAAGTGAAAACTGTAACACATGCTACCCGCGTTCAGGATCAGCATCTCACTTTAATATGAAGTTGTACAAACACACACCCACGTGTACTTACCTGTTGCAGGTGGATAAGATGTCCGGAGTCACTTCCTGGGTCACGTGGTCCTGACGCACAGCACAAACTGCAGGTTATATTGACGTCGCAGGTCACTGCTCTAAAATCAGCAGGAAGTGAACGGAGTTTGGTGCAGAGGATGTCACGGTCTCCCACGTTCACAGTGAATAAAGAAGAGGAAAAAGACGCTCTTTACCGCTGCAGAACTTCATTCAGAATCCTCCTGTTTTTAACTTTGCTTCAGAGTCACAGTGAAACAGTGAGAGCTGTGTGAACATCAGTGATACACTGACACCAGGAGCTGATCACTGATAATTCGGCAGATTTTAATCAATTATTGTTCTTGATTTAGCTGTTTGTATGAGCACAAACTAATAAAATATATAAGTGAATGAAACTTTCTGAACAAATCTTTTAGCGTTGAACAGGTTAGAGGAATAAAAACACAGATTTATATTTTTCTTTTTATTTCCAGGAGTCCAACAACATCAGCAACATGAAAACACTTCAGACTCTGAGGTTCAGGTAAATCCAGAGTTTAACCTGGTGGGTTAGGATTAGTGATGGTTAGTTATGGGTCAGTTAGGGTTAGTTATGGTTTGGTTAGTTAGATCAGTTCAGTGTCGGTCCTCGGCGGCCTGGAGGACTGCGGCGGCGGCGGCCTTCGCCTCCTGCAGCAGCGCCGCCGCTCTCCTCTGAGTCTGCAGCACAGGAGAGACAGAGCCAGTGATTGAAGGTGAAACTTTATTAACAGAGGAGAAGAGAAACACTCACAGCCACTGTGAAGCCGGCGTCTGTGATGTCTCTGAGGTTGATCACCACGTTGAAGTACGCTCCGGAACACGGCGGCCTCCAGAGCTTTAGCTGCCACCTGAGAACCACGTGACACATGATCAGCTGACTTTATAAATAAAGTTTCACCTGAGCAGGTAGAGACGAGTGTGTCTCACCTGAGCGTCAGACTTGCACGCAACGTTCCCGTAGACGACCATGTCTTTGAGATGAGGCCAGAGGACGTTGATCCTCTCGGCCAGAGACAGCGGGACCCCGACGGCTCTCTGCAGACCGTCCTGCATGGCAGCCTCTCTCCTGAAAACCACACAAACACCTGGAACCTGAACTCACCTCAGACACAGACTGACCCCTGACCCGTGCTGAGCAGGACCACAGACCTCCACAGACACACTCTTCTCTTTACATGTATCCATCCCTCACACAGTCCTGTTCAAGACCCCAGGTCGTCTGAACCCACCTGAGACTGAGGTCACATGTTATTAAAGACGCTCTGTTCCTTTAACGTGAGACGGTCTGATGCAGGTCAACACTGAGAAATAAACTCTGAACGTCTTCTGATTTTAAACCCAGACATCCTCAGAGAACCAGAACCAGGACCAGGTCTTGTGGTTCCAGTAGTCTTGAACAGGACTGTATGTTAACCCCCCTCTGTATTTTACTTCCTGTTCGAAGTGAAATCTTGTTGTGAAGCTGTGAATAATAAAGTGAAAGAACTGGTTGTGTCTGGTTTGAACTGGGCGTCGAGGCGTTGGATGTAAAACACAGACTCTTCCTCTCTGAAGCCTCAGACCATGATCCTCCACCTCCCTCCTCAGGACCTGGGAACCTGGTCTGTGACGATTAACAGAGCGGAACCACATGTAGTTTGACAGAAGTGGGAAATGGTTTTCATCCAGGACACTTCACCTCCGAGAGGTAAGAACACATCACTGATGAGTTCATCTCTACTTTCATCACCAAATTATATTTGATGTTTTCTGATTTCAAACTCTGATTCCTGAGCTTCAGACGTTTAGATAAAAACCTTGTGTGTTGATAAAACAGATCGTCCTGTTCACTGGTCAGACTGAGCTTCAACTGTTTCATCCTCTGAAACTGAACATTAAACTCCTGTTGAAGCAGGAAACTGTGAAGCTGAGCACAGACTGTTTCTTCTCTCTGCTTTTCATGGCGCCACTCGCAGTTTGTTTACAGGTGTGTTCGCTCATGCAGAGACAGAGGTGCCGGGGGAATTTCAAAATAAAGGCGCGTCTTATAAATGGTTATATTGTGACGTCTGTGATGTTTTATGTTAGTGGAGACTGTTGAAGCCCGTCTGTCCTGTGATTGGCTGGGAGCTGGAGACGTGGGTAGTTCAGGGTCTGGGTTTAAAAAGGAGAGACAGGTTTCACATCTCCCCCCTCCCTAAAAACAAACTCACATCATTACCTGTGAACCTCGTCTGCTGTCGTCTTTGGCATCTTCAGAGCCGCCTGCAGCAAAGACACCAACAGAAACCTGAGCAGATTCTTCTCTGATCCTCAAAACATTCAGATAAATCTGACAAATGTGATCCTCACACCTCTCTACACTACTACTACTGCAGGTGTGTGCAGGTGTGTGCAGGAATGTGTCAGGTGTGCAGGTGTGTGGGTGTGAGAGGGTGTGCAGTGTACAGGTGTGTGCAGGTGTCGTCCTCACCATGTAGCTGTTGAAGGCCGATGAGTCGGCGTCGACCATGAGCAGCAGCTCGTTCATGGCCTGGTGAAACGGAGGAATCAGCCTCCTCATCACGCCGTCCAGGTTCTCAAACTGCCTCTTCCCGTACGTCATCTGACCGACCATGGCGCCCAGTGCTGCCCCCTGCAGGAGAACACACACACACAACACCACTCACACACACACACACACACACACACACACACACACCATCACAGAGACGTTCAGGTGAGGACACGTCTCACTCTTTGAGTAAAACCCGGTACCAGAGCAGCGATGGCGGCAGAAACCGATCCTCCACCGGGAGCCGGCGTCCGAGCTCCGACGCTCTGAACGAACTGCTGCAGCGACAGAGACACCAGACGTCTGTCGTCCTCTGACCTCACCATGTACCTGCACAGGTGAAACACTTCATGTGTCACACGTTCTTTTCTAATGTGAAGTATCAGTCATAATAAGAACGATGGTGAGAACTGACTCGATGATCCTCTCCTTCGGGTTGAACGGACCGAGAGAGTCCAGGCCCAGTTTACTGATCACCTGACGACACAGGAACAAAGAACCCGTCAGATCCTGGATCTAAAACCGACTGTTAACAGACTGTGTTTGGACAAAGACTTGTCTGCTGACCAGCCGGACTTTGTGCTCCTCTTCAATGATGAAGAGTCGGTCCTTCTTGATGTAGAAGTCTGCAGAGTCCAGCAGAGCCTTCAGAGGGATCAGACCGACGATCTGGGAACCGACCACTGGCAGGTTCAGGTCCTGAACACACCACATTCAGTATCAACGTTCAAACGACGGACAGACTTTAAACTGACCCTGTGTTGACCTCTGACCTCAGCGTCCCTGCAGATCTCCTGGTACACGGTGTGGAGGGGGGTCAGCTCATAGTCCAGGATGTTGGTGGACACCTGAGCGATGTTGGCCTCGTCCAGGTACCAGCCCATTCCCTGCACCTTCTTCAGCAGCCCGGGCTGAACAGACACAAACACCTGAGTTTATCCACTGTCCTCTAAACACACAGACCCCAGCCTACTCAGACTCCCAGCATGCACCTGGTCTTTCCCTCGGCCCTGCTCCCTGACGTCCAGAGCGATGCGATGGGCCTGTTCTTTGGTGGCGATCAGGTTCACGTTGTAGGCGATGAGGAACTTGCGAGCGCCGGTGACCGTGGCGCCCCATGACGGCACGAAGACGGCGGGGCCGAAGTCGGGGGCCCAGCCGTCACGTTTCAGCTGCAGGAGACAAAATTACAAACCTGATGAAACCATCATTTAAAACACGTGGAAAACTTCTGTCTTATTTTGACTGTTTTCTTAATGGAGTTTTGAATGGTCTTTTCAGGGCCGGTCATGGGCGTCTCACCTTCTCAGGTAAGGCTTCGTACTCTCCGGCCCTCACAGATGGAAGACTCCGCCTCGTCTCTTTTCGCGCTGCCTCTCCGTAAAGATAAACTGTGGAGAGAAGATGATTTCACAGCTTTAACCTGAACGTCTGTCAAGTTTTTCTGTCTTTAAACCTTGTGAACGTGCGGCAGCGTCTCACCGGGAACATGCAACATGTCCGCCAGTCTCTGTCCGAAGATGTTGGCGCAGCGGACACAGTCGTCCATGGTGACGTTCTGGACGGGGATGAAGGGACAGACGTCCAGCGCTCCGGTCCGAGGGTGCTCACCTGGACAGGTAACACACGTTAAACACTCGCTCTCGTACGATACGTTCAGGTGTTGGCGTGCGGCTGATTCCCAGCAGACCTGAGTGTTTGCTCATGTCGATGAGACTGAAGGCCTGGCGGGCGGCGTTCAGCGCTCCCTCCACCACCGCCTCAGGAGAGCCCACGAAGGTGTAGACGGTCCGGTTGGTGGAGGCCCCGGGGTCGACGTCCAGCAGGCTGCAGCCCGAGGTGCTGGAGATGGCTGCCGAGATGGCATTGATCACCTGAGACACAGGAGAGACGAGTCCAACAAAGTCACAACTAACGGTCCAGAAGGTCACATGACCTGCTTTGATTTTTATCAGCGCTGCTGATGCAACTGATCGAAGGGCGCCTGAAGCTCCTCTGATAAAAAACCCTGCACCGCTAACTAGAGACGGACATGTGCGCACGTCAGGTTAAAGTTTAAAGGCTGAGAGGAGCTCATATAACCTCAGTCTGTCTGCTGATGTTTAATTATTGCAGTTTTTCTCCAGAACAAACAGGTCAGAGGTCAAAGGTCAGAGGTCAGAGGTTTGAAGACATTTTCATGTTGATAGACTGTTTTCAGTCTCTGAGCTCAGGACCATGAAGACAGAAATAATCTCCAGTAAAGGTCTCACACAGTCTTCATCAGCTGTTTCATTGATTCTGAGCAGTTTAAAGACTCTTTGTTTCTGATCATCAACTGGAACAAACACTGAACATAAATAAACAGGACACTGTAAAAACTACAGCTTATATCCTTTGGCATTAAATAACAGTCCAGAAAAACGTAAATGATCCAAATGTAAAGCTCAAATTAAAATTGTACGAACTAATGAAGCTGATAAAAGACCTGATCAATTTACTTAACTCATCAGTTTATGTGACTGAAGCCTGGTGTATAGAACAAGTTCAGGTAACTCCTGAAGCATCTCTGTGGTTAGTTGTTTTAACCTCTTCATTTTTACAGAGTCAGGAGTTAAAGTCTCAACAAACTTAAAATTTTAACTTAAAGAAGCTGAAAAACAAAGAGCAGAATGATCAGTTTAAATGTGACCGACCTCTTTGTCTCGACCCTCAGAGAAGTTGGGGACACACTCCACCAGCTGAGCCATGGTGTCTGAACACTGACTGCAAACCTCATCCACAGTCTGTAGGTCCAACTTCACCCCCCCCCCAAAACACCCCACAACCCCTCCCACCCCAAACAAAACCCCACACAGGCCTCTTTAACCAGAGGGTTCAATCATTAACTGCTCTGTATGTAGGTCGCCTGACAATGATTACTCCTCTGAACAAACAGACGCTGCTGTTTAAAATTCTGCACACACACAACATCCTGCTGCTGCCCCCTACAGGCTGCACACACACACAACATCCTGCTGCTGCCCCCTACAGGCTGCACACACAACATCCTGCTGCTGCTGCTGCCCCCTACAGGCTGAGTCTTTACACTGTCTTCAAAATGTTTTTCTCTGACCGATGAGAAACAGACTGAGGTTTTATCATCACTGTCAAACAGCTGCTGTTTCTTTGATATTAATCTATTGATCCTCAGACACAGAAAGGCTTTTATTTTGGTGAGGTCAAAGGTCAGGGTCGGACAGATAACCTCCTCTCAGTGTTTGACCACAGAGTTTACGCAGAGAGAAACAGACGTCACGAACACTGCAGTGAACACATGATGAGAGTAAATAAATATGTTGAGAGTTTCTACAGTGGCTGACAAGGGCCAAACACAGAGACGATGCAAAACCAAAAATTATCAAACCCTGAAATAAATAATAGAATATAATAATAGAATACCTGACCACCGACCTGTGTCGACTTTTATGGTTTGTTTTGTTCGCACTCTGCATGAACATGTGATTATTTTACTGTCAGCGGCTCAGTCTGTTTCCTTTTTGGTGATTTATTATATTTTTTACATCAGACAAATGTTCATAAAACTTCACAGAAGCTGCTGATTTATAAGTTGGAGAAAGTTCATGGTCAGGTTCAGGCTTCAGTCGGAGATTTGTGGCTGTTTTCTTCTGTGTCGCCTCCAATCAATCAATCAGTGAATCAGTATTTATTAATATATCACCAGTGTAGTTCAAAGTGCTTTAGAAATGAGTGATACCTGAAACAGATGAATAAAACTTCAACAGTGAAACAGCTGCAGACACAGATTTAAAACGTCATCAACACATGAAACGTTAAATAAAATAAAAAACTTAAATGTAAATTTACAATGTTTGATTCTGGATCAAATCACATGCAGAGATGAGTCATTTCTTGCAGCGTGGAGCCAAACAGTTAATGAAGAACTTTGTTTTATGATTTCATTATGCAGCTTTTTATGACTCCTTCCTCCTCTGCAGCTCGGCTCAGACTCCAGAACCACATGAGAACATCTAATCGACCGATCAGCGTCTCTGACCTGTTGATCAACATGGACGTCTGGTTTCTCCTCTTTCTCACCGTGGGTAAGAAAACTTCTCTCTGACTGGATTCAGCTCAAACTCCTCCTGTGACAGAGGTCCGATCATTTATCAGAGGCTCTTTTTGTCTTTTTTATGTTCATGATGCGCCTGTGTGTGAATATGTTTACGTTTTTATCTTTACTTGCATTTTACTGCCTGATGAAGCACTTTGTTTAAAAATTAACTATTAACTTTAACTTTAACTTTAACTTTAACTGTAGGAACTGATTTGAATGTGGTGGTCAAAGGTTGAGGTCTCTATGAACATACACCACCTGTTTGGCTATAATTCAAGAAATCACATTCTAATGAACTGTAACTTGACTGGTTGGTGCAGACCAACACCAGCGAGGCGCCAACTGAACCTGATGATGTATCCTCAGAGGATCAGCCCTGCTGGTTTAAAGTGTGATTTTATGTACATACATCATGAGTCAAAGTCTACCTGGTGGAGCACCTACAGAATCCACCCACGGTCTCAGTCCAGTTCTCAGCTTGTCTCTCAGACTCCACCTTCAGTTGAACGTTGTACCGACTGGTTCCTACAATCTAATCATTGTAATAATGATGTGTCTCCTCACAGCTGCTCCTCTGGCCTCTAGAACTGGAGCACAGTCCACAACACCACCACCACCACCAACAACACCACCACCACTACTAACAACACCAACAACACCAACAACACCACCACCACTACTAACAACACCAACAACACCACCACCAACAACAACAACACCAACAACCAATATCAGCGACATGAGCACCAGAACCACTGAGTTCCCAAACTCTGCTACTACTATTCCTACTACTGCAATCACCACTACTACTACTACACTACAATCACTATTAATACTACTACTACTGCAATGCGGTCCTGTGGTACTGCTGCTGCAGTCACTGCTGAGTACTGCTGCTGCGGTCACTGCTGGTACTGCTGCTGCTGCTGCAGTCCTGGTACTGCTGCTGCTGCGGTCCTGCTGGTACTGCTGCTGCTGCGGTCCTGTTGGTACTGCTGCTGCTGGTCCTGTTAGTACTGCTGCTGCTGCTGCTGCAGTCCTGGTGTGCTGCTGCTGCTGCAGTCCTTGGTGTGCTGCTGCTGCTGGTCCTATTAGTACTGCTGCTGCTGCGGTCCTGTTAGAGGCTATGCTGAGGTCCTGTTAGTACTGCTGCTGCTGCGGTCATGCTGGTGCTGCTGCTACTGCTGCAGTCCTGTTAATTACTGCTGCTGCTGAGTCCTGCTGTTCCATGCTGCTGCTGGGTCCTATGGTACTGCTGTGAGTCCATGGCACAGTGCTGGGCTGCTGTCCTGCTGCTGCTGGCTATCCTCACTGTCACACTACCACTCCTACTACCACTCGTACTACTCCTACTACTAGTCCTCTACTCCTACTACTACTACTACTCGTACTACTACCACTCCTGCCCCCACCACCCCACCCCTCTGGTTTGTGTTAATGGTGGGATATTAGAGAGTGGTGTCTACATCTGTCCTGATGAATGGACCGGAGAGACGTGTTCAGTAGGTAATTGCACACCAACAAACATTATAAGCATTAAATTAGCAGAAAGCTAACACTTAAGCTAATGTGAGAACTGTGCAGACGTTAGCTGTGAGCTAGCTATTGTCAACCCTTAGAGCACTGCCAAGACAAACCAACTGTCCATCTCTTCTACTAATGAACTTTTCCTCTTAGAAAATTTCTGCAGAGCCAACAAGACAGAAGGATTCAGTTTCCCAGCGACACCCATCGGCTGGTTTGCATACTCTGAAGAAGTCTGTCCCACAGGAACGAGTGGAGGTAAGTTTCTACTGCACATCCATCTATCAGTCGCCACCTGTCAGCCTAACCTCTGTCCATCAGGTAAATCATAATATAACAGTGTTATTTTCCATCCAGCTGGTAAATCACAGGCTTCAACCAGATGCTCCAACAAGACCGGATCACCCAGTTTTGAACGTCCACCTCAGGTCTTCAAGTGTGACCAGACCCTCAGTGACATTAAACAGAACGTAAGAAATACTGTGTTTTTACATTCAACCCTGAAGAAAAGGCTGAATGTTCATTTCATATAAAGCAGCTGCAGACACTGGAACATCCCAAATACACAGGCTAAATGAAGCACACCTGATTCAGGAAAGAAATGCATGGCCAATGTCTTTCCTCTCTCAGCTCACAAGTGTGGCTGATTTAGAGACGTTGGCGAGCAGCACTCAGATTCTGACGTCCAAACCCGAGGAGCTGACGGCCGACAACGTTACAACGGCAGCTCAGATTGCCAACACTCTGCTGCTGTCTCCTCAGGCCACAGAGGTACGAACGGTCACTTTAAATAAAACCTCAGAGCTTCAGTATGTTTCTGGTCCAAGACTAAGCTCCTACAACCTCAGAGTTTGGACTGTGTTGATGTTTGTGCTGCAGAGCGTCAGGGTGGCAGCAGTAGCTACAGTCAGCCAGCTGCTCAACGCCAGCACTCCAGACACCGACACCGAGGAGAACGCCACTCTGAGGTAAACTGAACACTTTCTGTGCTGAGATTAATGAACTGTTTTTGTTTCCTGTTTTAGTTATTTAGTTTAGAAAATAAAAACTAGTTTCTCTACAAATGAGGGTGAACAATTGGACATGTGGCACTATGTTACAAATGAACTGATGTGAGTTTGGTGGTCAAAGGTCGAGGTCTCTGAACACACACCACCTTTCTGGCCTTTCTTGACTGCTTGGTTCAGGTAATCCATATGTGTTTGATTTTCAGATATATCATTTATAGTTACACTGACTCCCTCTGTAATGAATAAAAGCCTGGCTACTCACAGGAAGCTGGTTCGTTCTGAAAGACAATATATCACAGTTTTAAAGCTTCTCAATAAATCAGGGTTTAAACTGCAAACTGTGATTTTCTGATTGAGATGAGAAAACGTGAACAAACTAAACATAATGTAAGATGTAAGAAGTTTTTCAATCTTGATCTCACGTGTTTTTTCTGTTTGGGATCAAACATCACTGTGGTCCTGACTCCATCTCAGCAAAGAGACTTTGAATTTGGGTGAATTGTTAAAGGAGCAGCTGCTACAGTTCAGCTGTACGAATATTTCATCCTCTAAATGTAACGATGAAGATTCAGGTGTTTCTGTTTCATGTCTTTGTGTCCAGCCTGACGCAGACTCTGGACCAGCTCTCTGTCAACCTCAGCTCCAGCCTCAATACGACTCAGTCTCAGGTGGTTCAACCAAACCTGGTGGTCCAGTCGGCCCAGGTCCCTGCTGCCGACACTCAGGGAGTCCAGTTCACCTCCCTCACAGGTCAGAGACAGGATCCTCTTTGTATGAGCCTCTGTCCTGTCCAGCTGTGGTGTTATTTCATCTCCTGGATAAAACACGTGTTGGCTGAATCATTTTATACTTTTATGATGTTTGACAGTGTATTTTATTATTCTTCTCCATGACTTGCTCATTGTTTAGTCTTTTATTGTGTCTCGTACATTTGGTTTGTCGTCATGGTTATTTTACTTTTGCAGCATTTAAATAAGAGTAACTTATTCTGTTTTGAGTGTTGATACAGAAATGACTGTTTGTGGCGTTCACGTCATGAGTGATGGTACAGCTCCTGGAAACATTCCCATGTTTATGACTGACTGTTTATGACTGACTGTTTATGACGATGCTGACAGTTCAAACAGCCACAGACTGGAGTTTATAAACTGTGTTCTGTCCCTGAGATAAAACCCTGACATCGAAGGCCTACAGGAGCCTGGAGGAGACAAAACAAACAATAGATATTTAAATAAAGGCACTGATCACAGAACAAAACCTCACTTCTTTGTCAGTGAACGTCTTCACATTTTCAAAGCCTGTGAACTGTTTTCTTCCTGTTTTCAGGAAAGTCAGGCAGTTTTGTGTCCGAGCGGATTCAGCTCAACACCAACACGTCAACAGTTGTGGTAGAAAACAGATTCATAGCCGACGCCCTGATATACATACGATTTTCACCAGGTGAGCTCAGTTCACCGCCTGATGTTTGACTGTAGAGAACGTTTTAAGAAGCTGTGATTGGTTTAACTGAAAAAGTCATTCCAGCTTTATTTTCCACTGATTTTCTACCAATAACAGAGTAACTGTCTTTCTCTTGAAGAAACTGTCAGCAGACATCAGAAGCCGTCAAACGTCTCTCTGGGTTTCGTCCTCTACCAGAACGGCCGTTTCTTCAGGTCAAGGCTCTACAGGAGGCGTCACGCCGCCATCAGGGTCCTGTCGGCCAGTGTCAAAGGTCAGGAGCGCAGCGTGGTGCCGCAGCATGTGGAGATGCTGTTCAGACCAACGGTGAGAACAACAGCTTCTCTCAGCAACTTTAAATGGTTGAGATTAAGATTTAATGTCGTGTTCGTGACCTTTATCACACACGTACATTAACTAGTGGAGGGTTTTCAACAGTTTTCAAGTCACAGGAAGTGGAAGTCACACTGACTCAGATCAGCATGTGTTCAGGTGTGACTCAGGTGTTTTCTCAGTGGGCTGTTGATGGTTGGTTTTTATGGCTCTGATAAATCAATCACTGGAATCTGCAGCTGTGTGATTATTTACTGCTGTTGTGAATCAGATGTGTTGATGAAGCTGTTTGACGTTGTGTGTGTGTGTGTGTGTGTTTCAGCTGATGAACGGGACGTCTCTGAACGACTTCGCCTGTGTGTTCTGGGACTACAGCGTGGAGGACTGGAACACCGCCGGCTGCTCCAAAGGAAACGCCTCAGACGGAGTCCTCAGGTGTTTCTGTAACCACACCACCAACTTCGCTGCTCTCTGGGTGAAGACGGCCTCATATCAAATACCACGTTACTGTCAGTCCAAGCAATGTGTTATATATGTGTAATACTGTGTGTGTGTGTCAGTCCTTCAGAGAGAATTATGAGTACTCAGACGCTCTGGATGTGATCTCCATCATCGGACTTTCTGTTTCTATTCTGGGTTTGGTTGTAACCATCGTTTACCACATTCGAGACAAGTACGATTTACACTTCAATTACTGAATCTGTTTTAAATGATCTGATTATCTTCCACCACTCAGTTACAAATAAAATGGGTTGTTGCTTTGAGAGAAAAACAAACAAAGGATTAAAACCTGATGATTATCTCCTGTTTCTTTTCCTACTTTATTTTTTCCTTCTTCTTCTTTATTCCTGATGTTTTCCATCTTTTCTTTTAGTTTTGGGATGAAGACTCGTCAGAGCGACATCAACTCAAAGATCGCTCCGCTGTGTATCTACGTCAGCCTGCTGGCCTTCATCATCACCTTCCTCTCTGGAGTTGAAAACAGACGGGACGACGCTGAGCTGAAGGTCGTACCTCAAACTAACGTCATCCCGGACTCTGACGAACACGTGGACCCGGACCGCGGCTCCTGCACGGCGGTGGCTGCTCTGCTTCACTTCTTCCTGTTGGCCACCTTCACGTGGAACAGCATGTATGGGACTCAGCTGGTGCTGCTGGTCCGGACCATGCGCCGCAGTCTTCCTCCGAACTGGACTCTGCTCAGCGTCGCTGTGGGATGGGGTACGAGACTTAAAGGAGACTCGTAGAGACTCCAGTGAACCACACTGACGTGGTTTGGTCTTATTCCTTCATATCTGTGTTGTTGTGTGTCAGGAGTCCCGGCTGTTTTCATGGCGGTCACGCTGGGAGCAACCTACAGGGTGGACAATCCTCTGGGCTACAGACAGGAGGAGTTGTGAGTCCACTCTTATTATCTGTTTGATGAATGTAGTTTCTGTCTCCAACACGGTTCTGATCTGAGTTGTTCTGATCCTGCAGCTGCTGGCTCGCAGCTCTGGACAAAGACAAACAGTTTCACTTTGGGAGACCAATGTTCTGGTCTTTCCTGGTCCCGGTCGGTCTGATCCTGGTCTACAACATCGTACTGTTTGTTCTCACCTCTCTGACCATGTGCAGGACAGACCCGACTCTGAAGAGGTAACGAATGAAAACAGCGGAAAACTCACTGATCCAAACTAACGATTAGCTGAGTTTATTTCAGTCTGTCTCCAGTCCACATCAGACCACATCAGTGATCCAGATTAAGGCAAACTGCTGCAGAGTCAGTCTGTTTCCTCTGTAAACTCTCCCTCACTCACCTGTTGTGTTGCAGCACCAGTCATCTGACTCTGAAGAAGAAGTTCCTCAGCAGTTTCTCTCTGGCTGTGTTACTGGGTCTGTCCTGGACTCTGGGGTACCTGGTGCTCGTCACTACAGGACACGCACACCTGGTCTTCAGCATCTTATTCTGCGTCTGTACGACCACACAGGTACGTCTGTGTTATCCTCCCTCCACCACAGTATGAAGAGTGTTTCCACAGACTGACCTCCACCTGCTCTTGTCTCTTCAGGGTTTTCAGATCTTCATCCTCTTCACAGCCAGGAAGCCGTCGTTCAGAGCCAGCGTCTCCCGGACTCTGCAGTACGCCTCCTCCGTCAACATCCCGCTGCAGAACTCAAAGTACAACCTGCTGAGGGGCTGGAAGAGGAACACCGCCTCCGAGTCCTACAGAGACCTGAAAGACGAGCACACGAGCTGATGAAGAGCCTCGGCAGGTCGAGTCGGATCGAGTCAGATCTCTGTCTTTAGCTCTTTGAACTTGGTCTTTCACAGCAGATGTGTCTGAGTTGAGTTGAACACTGTTAAACCTGTTTTCTGTATCTGAAACACATTTACTCAAACACTGCACTGTTGCTCTTGTATCATATTATTTTAAGTTATGCTGCACTAACACTGCTGCTCAGATGTCTGATGATAGAACCATGATAAAGCTGAGAGGAGCTTTGACTTTAAACTCAGGACGTGAACATTTCTGTCCTGTTGAACTATGATATTTATTTTACCAGTAACTGATCCGAATGCTTGTTGTGATATGAATGTGACATATTTTTACTATAAACACAGAGAATCACTGAGGTAAACACACTGACTGTGATAACAGGTGATTAATAAGAACACATTAAATAAAAAGTGCTGTTAATGTGTTTGAACTCTGTATTTACTCTACAAGTTCAGTGTTTTTAATCTAAACTGGTCTTTTAGAATCAGAATCAGAATCAGAATCAGAATAGACTTTATTGCCAAGTAAGTTTGCACATACAAGGAATTTGTCTTGGTATATTGGTGCTAAAGGACAGTTATAGTAAAAGAAAAGAGTGAAGAGCAAGAAGCAAGATCTATATTTACAAGAAACATAAATATACATAATTAAAAAGTAAAGTGTAAAGTATAAAGTGTAGAGTGTAAAGGTCTAGATTCAATTCTAATGGTCACATCTGAAATCAGCCTTTTAATGAGTGATGGTGAAAACAGATTTAAATTGTCTGTACTGGTGTAAAATGGTTCTTTTCCTGCTCAGACCTACACCAGTTTGAAATCCTGAGCAGTAAATAAAACTGTGTCAGCTGCAGTGGGTGAATAAAGACATGCAGTAACTGTGACGAGCCACTGGAGGGCGTCCTAACCCCACACTGACTGGTCACAGGTTGTTCAGTAACAGACGGATCAGTGTCTGACTCCACGTTCATCATGAACTGTTACTAACAGACCGGCATCCATCTCAGTCCGTCAGTCAGTCCGTCAGTCAGTCAGTCAGTCAGTCAGTCAGTCAGTCAGTCCTGGGAGCTGTGGGTCTGAGAAAGGCTGACGAGGCCTTTAAAGCCTTTAACGACCACATGTTCAGTCATTAGTGTTTTCCCGCCTGCGCTCTCAGCAGGACTCAGATCAGCTCCTGTTAACCTGTGAATTATCAGCGCAGAGGAAACGGTGGACGTCTCCTTTAACTCCAGGCTGCAGCTGCTGTCAGACTCACTGATCAATATTACTCCATAAATTTTCCACGACACATGATTTCTCTCAGTTTCCCTTGAATTGACTTCAGTTATAAAAACTATTTCCAGGGTTGAAGAGGAGCAAAGCTCCAACATGTGGCGGAAAAACGAGCAGATTTCCATGGAAAAAGAGGCAGCTGCTGCTCGGTCCAGCACTTTAATCAGAGCTGCAGCTGATCCAGGGTCAGAGCTGATAAATGACTGTTCAGCAGGATGGAAGAGTTTAACCTGAACTCAACCATCAGTGGTTTTAACACTGGTTCTACCATCAGAGAACCACAGACCACATCGGTCTGGACTGAGAGGACCTCGGGGTCAGGGACGGTCACGACGATCCTCAGACCCAGAGGTCTCTGTAGTGACCTGGATTAGACTCAGGCGGCCATGTTTAACCAGTGGAGGTCATGTGACCTTTTAGTCCAGAGGTGCACAGAGCGACTCCTCCCTGTAGCTTCAGCTTCACGACTAAAGGCGGGAAAATGAGCGTAAAGTTATAGTCACAGGAAGTAGAGGTCAATTTAACTCGCTGACATTAAGACAGATACGTAATATCAGCTGACTGACAGAGACCTGTACCCAGCAGCAGGACTGATCCCTCCGCAGGGTCTCTGCAGAAACCTGGGTTCACCTGAGTCCTGATCAGGGTTTATGGAGGTTTTTCATGGACCCTGTAAATCCCTCGTTCATCAGTCAAAGAGACACATAAGTGAAGTTTTGTTCATTAGAACCAAACAAATCCACAGTTACGTCAGAGTTTGGCTCCTCTCAGTTGCCGTAGCAGCTGTTCAGTTTAAATACAAACAACAGTGTTTTATATCTCTGTCTCCTGAGCGGACGGACAGACTGACTCCTGAGTCACTCACTGAGTCCTCAGAGACGCAGGGTTCACTGTGACGTGTTGATCGTCACACCTGTTCACCTGTTCACAGGTTCAAACCGCTCTGAGCTGAAACTAAAAACACAAACTCAGCCTGAAGCTTCGTCTCTAACGAGGTAAAACTCCTCGTCACGTCCAATCAGGAAACAGCAGGGGGTTACCACATCCAAGAACCGCTGCCGAGGATGAAAAGAGACGAAGAAGAAGAGATAGAAGAGAGACTGATGTCCAGAGGAGGAGAGGAGAGAAAAGAGGGATGAACCTGAACTGGTCTTCTGTTCTGACAACAGCTGGAGGCTCCTGACCTCTGACCTGTGACCTCTGACACTCACTTCTATAAAAACAGAGACTTGTACTTTCTGTGTTCACTGACTCCAGACAGAACTGTTCTTCAGTGACGTTTCACTCTCTGATCTGAGTTCAGTGTCTGTCGGTCCTGGTCCTGGTCCTGGTCCTGGGATGGAGGATGTGTGACAGAGGAGATTCCGACTCCCACCCTGACTCATCACTGAGGACTCGGGGTTTCCCGCTGACTCAGCCTCTGGCTCCTGGTCTCTGTTTGATGTGGATTCAGCTGCAGCTGATCCAGGATCAGTGACGACACGGACCAGCTGCTGTGAGGACAGAACGAACTGAACATGGAGCTTCACACGACAGGAGCAGCTGAGGCCTGCTGCTAACGTTAGCTTAGCATGAGGAGACACAACACGGCTCTGCTGCTCCACATCAGTCCACTTCCTGGTTTTAGGATGATAATAACAGAGACGTGAGTCGGCTCTCCTGGTGTGAAACTGGTTTCTCCGGACTCTGCTGCGTTCAGTGAAGGGTTCTCTCTGCTCAGACTGAAACACTGCAGCACCTGTGGTTTGTAGCAGGTGACCTTTGACCTTTGACCTTTGACCTGTTCGTCACTCGGCTGCTGGAAATGAAACACCTGAGAGGAGCTGACGGACCATCACAGACCAGGTCTGAAGGGGTCAGACCAGACCTCCTCTCTGAGAGTCTCTCTACACTGAAAACACCACAGACTCAGACCTGGTCTGGACTGAATCTGGACCAAAGTGATCCTGGTTCCTTTGACAGGTTCAAACTCACTCAAATAAAATGGAGGCTGTTTCTCACTCACACACACGCACACACACACACACACACAGTGTACATTAGAAGATATAAAGCTGTTCATCATGTGATGTGAGTTCATCAGTCAGGATCTTTATGTGAAGCTGCACGTGGACCAATAAAGACACGACTCGGTTCAGAGCCACGAAAACAACAAACACCGAGGGTCAGATTCACCAGATGTGGAGACAAACCAGGTCTGACACTGATCACTGAGCCTCACAGGAGCTTTCTTCCTCGTTTCCAGTGAGAAAAGAGGTCCAGGTGAGCGGGTCCAGGTGAGAGGGTCCAGGTGAGCGGGTCCAGGTGAGAGGGTC